>JANHAO010007163.1:0-20452 GCA_026873985.1 Saraca asoca
AACTAATATAGAAAACAAAAATAGATAATTACTGTATATACTAATTTCAACCTATAATTTCTCCCTCCGCCTTGTTCTTTTTATGGACCTGATTACACTGATATAAGACAAAATAAGAAATAAATCCAATCACAAGCATGAAATTATGACGATAAACGTTTTCTGTGCTACCTTTTTCTTCTTCTCTTCTGTTAGAGTTCCAGGCATGGTAACATCAAGCATATTCATGACTACTTGTGCTGTCTGTAGAACTTGACCCTGTTCACTATCTGCTAAACCAACATTCTCCTCTTTAATCTCATCACCAGTGGATGTATTCTGCTGTAATGAACCATTTTCTCCTTGCAAGCTTGTATCTCCAAGTTCAAAGTTCCTTTGTAATTCTTGTTGAGGCCATGAGTGGAAGTTGGCATCATTCTTACTTTCTTCAAGCAAATCCTCAGCAGCATCCACAGAATATCCATTAAATGAATCTGAAAGCGTAAGATCCAATAATTTGCCAACTTTACTGGTCTTATCAGACTTCATGTCTTCAACAACAGGAAATCCTTTTGAAGGATTTATTGTAACATCTACATCAGTTAGAAGAGGATGACGGCCCTTCAGGAGTGCAAGTTCCACTCCTGTCAGCCACTGCATATACCACATATCATAGTATCACTTGCAAGAACATAATGAAATACTCAACAGATATTTCACTGAACAACGAGTCAACACACAGCATCCATTATAAGATGCATCCAGAGAACTAAATAAATATGCCAGAAGTACACATTTTGTTCGCCAGATGCCTCTAGAATCTGGCTGATCAGGATATGAAGTATATTTCCATGTCTAACAAATTGGAACTAGTAAAAGTAAACAGTCTGAATATACAATTTGTTTTGTGCACTTAAAAAATAGGCCCAACAAAAAGGCATTCTGAAAGAATTATTAATTGAAAGCCACATCAGGGAGAAAAAATAAAATATAGATAGAAGAATTTACAAATGATGAATATACAAAAATTTACACTGACACATCAGATACGTGGGCTTCAACAAAAAGAGCAACAATAATGCTAATATTTATAGGCTTTGAGTTTAGTTTCATTTGAAAATCATTTTCTCTTAGCCAAAAGGTCAATATGGTTATTTATACATGTAAATTGAATAAATCTGGCCTTCACTAAGGAGAAGATATGACCATCAATTTTAGGACAAAAGTTTCAAACTCTTGTTGACAAAAGAGGAAGAATACACAAACACATAAGGAACTTCATTCATAACTGGACAGAGATAGATAGTTACCTCAATTGTTAGAACCTGGCACCAAGATATAGCAGACTTGCCAGTATCAGTGACACTAGAAGGTAAACAAGAACATAGAAGCAGACTTGTGAATGCATTTTTGGCAATCAGATCACGTGGAATTGAGAAAGTTGGAACTGTCCCATCATCACTCTGATAAAAATTTGCCATCGGTAAGACTTTTTGTGCATAGCAAACTTGCATGAACGAATTATTACTTTACTAACAATAGCTAATATGTAAAATGTAAATGATGGAAACATATATAGAGTTGCTGATGTTGTTTTGAAATTTTAGCAAAAGACATATAGATAGTAGGTCACTCCAAAGACCACTGGCAGATCTCAATAATAAATATAGCTAAAGCAGACTGCAGAGGATGATTGAGTGTATTTCATTATTTTCCTTCCAAGCTTGGTCTTAATTACCAAGAAGAAAGAGAGATTACATTACAGTACTCATGGATCTTTTATAGATAGCATAACTGTTAGATTATATTGTTGCAACCATAAAACATTCTTGGACTAAGGATGTAAAAGAATATGATTGAACAGTCAAATGTGTTAAACTAGACAACAAATATCCGATATATTTTTGTGCACAGGGGTAGTCTCTTGCTAGACATTTAAAATCAACTTAGCAACTTACAATTTTCCCCAAAGATCCTTCTTCTCCATCCCTTCTAATGCACATTCATATCGCACCATGAATTTTTCTCTTATATTTCCTAGCCTCTACAAGATTACATTGCCTTTAACATTGGATGACTAAGACTGACGAATTCTAATATCTTTTCTTTGAAAAAATTCACACCTTTTGTAATACTATGTAGTCTGTAATCTAGCAACCACTGGCCAGAACCTACCACATACTGTGCGCACTAGAGGCAGGCATAAACAAGTCAGGTTCTTAAACATCCAAATGCCAAAGGCAACATGCAAATCATATGGTTTCCTCATTAAAAATTCTGTCAGAGATCTAGGCAAAGCATATCTATATAGTGAAGGCATTTTACAAGCGAAATATCATCTACCAAAAAAAGATAAAAAATATCATCAAAGCTGCAATAACTAATAGCTCAGACAACAAAAGTCCAAAATCCTTTCTGGTATCAGATCTGCCTATTTTTAACATAGGTTACCTTTTTAGTATCCTCTTTTTATTTATAACTGATATAATAAAGAAAGATTAGTTTTGATTGATGCGTTGAAATGCAAATTTAGACACCTTTTTCAGTCTTTCCAAAATAATCAGAAGGAAATTCGTTTCTCCCGGAAGAAGAATCTTATTGAATAAAATGTGGCAAGTATAAACAGAAAGCAATTAACCATATGTGGGTTTAAGTGAGATGGCTATAAGATACCACATGCTAACCTGTATGAAGAGAACAGGAATTTTGACATTCCCAATCGCATTTCTTGTGCTGGATTTTGAATAAAAGTCTTCAACTGACCCAAAGCCATAAGACACCATAGAGATTGCATTTTCAAAGTCACGTACAGATTTTGCCAGTAGAGCCCTTTCCACATCAAAACCTTTTGTTTTGCCTTGAAATAGTTCCTACAAATTAATGACTTTTAGCTAATCTGAAACCACTTGCACTGACTGAAGTACAATATGTCATAACTCAATAACCCCCATGAACAAGAGGAGTAGGCAAAAAAAGTGAAGAAAAAAAAAATAGGAGGAAGCTTCATAGCAATTTAATTACCTTGTTGGTTCGCAGAATATCTATCAGGCCCCCAGTGAGTTTCTGATCAATGGCAATGTGATAAGGAGAGGACCTTGTAGCTTCCTCTAGATCAAAAGGATTGTCTATGCATGTGGCAGCTGTCAGTGGTGTTCTCTCCCCAGCCTCTGCCAGGTATTTTGTCAACATGTTTGCACCATATCCCCAGCCAACACCCATCAATGTTGTCCATGGCCTTGCTGTATTGATATATGTTATAGCTGTGCAGATATCATCGCTGTCAGCAGCTGTAAATAACCTACAGAAAATAAGGTAGTTAAAGAGTCCTACCATCAGCTGACAATGCCACAAGACCTCTAAAGAGAAAGGTTGATCATTGGTCCACTTATATTGTACCGACCACTTCTTCTTAATGAAGCAGAAAGAAGAAAAAAACAGGAACAAGGCAAAGAAGCACATTACTTTTTCTGGTTGGATGAATATGGAAGTTTACGAGGAATGAAGGAAGACTAGTGGTTCATTATCCCCCAGTGGCCCCAAAGAAAAACAAGGACCATATGCGTTAACATATTCTGACCCCATAGCATCATTCTCCTATCATTCACCCAAGTTCCACTAAACTATGCTACTTCACAAATAATACACCATAATCACCATAGTTCAGCACAACTCCACACCATTCTTCTAGGTTTCCAACTGAAATGGAATATTACTACTGAAATCATCTTAATTATCTTTCTATTTTTACTCATTCTCGAAGATATATTTGAATTCAGTATCTTAAAAGGTTGAAGTAACAAGCATACCTTAAAACAAAAGTGGAAAAAAAATAACTAAATAACAAAGTATACCACCTATACTTATTACAGCACCTATCTCGAATTGGACATATTCTGAAATATAAGAGTTACCGGGCAGTGGTGAGAGGCGAACCAGCACATCCTCTGGGATTCATCACAACCGGGAAAAAACCCCTCCTGAGAGCTTCCACCACAAAAGACCTTATATTTTTGTCCATGCTCCCTTCAGGTGTACCAGGAACGAGCAACAACGTAGTATCCAATCCACGTTCTTCTACCAAGTCCAAATTCGCCGGCCAATCCAAGGAAACCACACCTCCATCTTTAGTTGACACACACACTCTTTGATAAGTCAACTTGTCATCTTCCAAATCTCCACTATCATGATTCCTCACATGAATTCTCCCACTATTAAACGTCAAATAGTGCCTTTCATCCTTCACAAGCTTCTCATTCACATCCTCCAACAACTCACTCCCTTGAAACGCTATCGATGGGCAACGAAGCAACACAAACCGATTAAACGGCGTCGGACTAGCGAACAAGATCCACTCCCCAATACCCAAAACCTCAGAATTCTTCCGTGATTTGTATCGCGACAAGTAAAGGGCAACCCCTGAAGCGAACCCAAGTGCAGGAGTGACCAAATCCAAAGAATTCACCGAAGGATAATGCGTAATTAAACTTTGAAATAAGTTCTCAAATGGGGTTGGGCCAAACAGATTCCGAACCGCAAATTTCCTATTGAATTTAAGTCTTCGCCTCCTGTAAACACGAAATTCACGAGCTTGGAACGGTTTTCTGGGCGAAAACGGAAGCTTTTGAAGATGGGTGCTAGAATAATTGGAAGTGAGGCTCATGATGAAAATGGAGATGGATAGAATTCAAGAGAACATGAGTTTTAATGCATGAAAATGAATAAGAGAAACAGAGAGGAATTCCAAGTAGCAGAGAAATGAAAGTGAACGGTTCAAAATTGCAGGAATTGGTCCTATGGTAGGGACGACGGTGGAGATTACCCGCCGCGGGAAGATATATGGTTCGGGTAACAGAGGCGGGGCGGGGCGGGGCGGGGCTTAACGGTCTGTAGTTAATTGTCAGTATGTGATGTGCGGTGGCAATAGGTGAAAACGTCGACGTTAGATTGATTGAGATTGTACATTAACCGCTCAAGTTTCACGACGTCATATCGTTAAAGTGAGCGCCAGTTATTTTCAGCAGCTGGATTTGATGGCTCTGGACCTTCTGTCAAGCCAAGCTTAATTGGTTCATTTTCATTGGATTGAACTTATAATAATAGCAGAAAAGAGAAAACTTGCTATGACAGGTAAACAATAACTCAAATAAGGGCAGTGTTCTTTGAAAGTGATTTTGAACATAGACTTGAACTTGAAAAAAAAAAAAAAAGAAGAGAAAGTTATGTTTTAATTTAGAAATTTTCATACTTCTACAAATTTTTATTAAAAGATAATTTTTATATAAAATAAAAAATTAAAAAAATATAATTTTAAATAATAAAATTATAATTTTATGTATTTATTATGTACAAATTTTAAAAATATTTATAATTTTTATGTTAGACTTTAATAAAAAATTTATAAAATTAAGCATTACTTAAAAAAATATATACTTTATACTTTTAGAATTTCATTAAATGACAACATACTATCTTAATTTTTAAAAACCAATAATTGCACTCTTGAAATTTAAATAAATTACAAATTACCTTTGTAAAATTTGAAGAAAACAATCAAAACATTAATTAGCTAATAGTTTTAACCCTAAATTAAAAAATGTGTTGCATATACATTATTAAGGTTTATTTTTTCCTCCTGAGGTATAGAGCAAATCTAAATATATTATTAGTTTTAAGTATTCTTTAAACATCATAAAACTTATATTTTAGTGATGAAACAACACATTTGTTGATGGTGAAATCTGGTTCCAATCCAAACTCCAGCCAATAGGGGATTCTTTCGCAATCTCAAGCTGTAATCTGGTTCGAGGTTAGTAAAGAAGCAAAATAAGCAAGAAAGAAGGAAAGAACAGCAGAAAGTCGTCCAAATTCGGGCAGTACCAGACCCTACGTCCATGATAATATATTGATTTTTGAATATTTTTACAAAGTTTTTTTATATCAGTCTCTCCCTCGAATGTTCATCTCCTTCCTGTATTTATAGAGAAGAGGAGGTTACAATTGTAATTTTACATGCAGTAAATCTATTATATCAGGTATTTAATATACAAGACAGGGCAGACAGACCAAATCTTGTAATTCGGCTACTGTAGATTGCCTCCTGTAGGTGGGCCCCATGTGTTTGCTAGGCAAAACATGAGCTGGTCTTCTGTCTAGCTAGCTCTCAGGTCGCTAGTTGCGCCTCGCTAGCCAGATCCTTCGGTCTAAGGAAGTGCCTGTTTTTGGGGTAACAAGGTCGAACTTACTCTGTCAGGGACGAGCTCGAGCTGAGGGTGTTGCTCTATGACGTGAGCTGGAGACTTAGCGCTTTAAGTACTTCTCAAGTTGAATCTTTGTCGTGTTCAAGCTGTTCGTTGGTCCATTAAAGACGATCTGGATTTCTCATATAACATTAGCCCCCCAACTCTTAATTCGTTTTGCGAGCTGGGAGTTGAAACGTTTTAGAGGTCGTTCAATTTGCAGAGTTCAACTTAGTCAAAGTCTTAATTGAATATGTCTTTTCAGCTGTTCTAGGTCATACTTCCCATGGTACGTGTCTCTTGATATTAGTGAGTCAGCCTCGTCTTTTTCCAAGGTAATAAATGAAAGCAGTTGGAGAGATTCACCTGGACTCTTCAATAAAATCGGTCCCAGTTCTATTTAAGGCAAAAGAAGTCACTCCTACTTCTTCCCAGAGAAACTATGAGCGTTCCAGACGATCCTCCCTTAATTTTGACATTCTTTCCTCCTGTCGGGGTGTGCATGGTCTGCTGCATGTGGAACTTTGAAGATATGGATTCTCTGGTAACATGGAGAGATCTCATACAGATCTCAGATTACGTCCTCTTGGTTTTGTCGTGAGACTTTTGCCTGGCCGGCCAAGCTCCCGGTGCTTCCTTCATAAATCAGACCAGGAGCTGGAGGCTGGTGAATAAGGAGCAGTTTTGCTCTCCCCCTCTTCGTTAGCGAGGGTCAAGTTGATGATGAGCTTTCTGCTGGGGGAAGCATTGGAAGTAAAAAAAAATTTGGAACTCGACAGGTTTATGAGCCCTAATCAGCTAGGGTACGTCCCTTTGTGGCCAGTCCTTCTTCTTAGAAGAAAATTAGTTATAGCTTCTCCCTTTGTATCTTGGCTTTTTGATGTACTTTTACCTTGTTGAAGCTTTTTAACGAATAAGATTTTCTTTGTGATCTCAATATGCTGTCTTTAACTTTCTGTATCAATAATAGTGCAATCTTCATAGCTTGTAGCAAAACGTACAGATAGCCAATCAGCCAAAACTTCCCGAACACAATAATCAGAACATCTTGCACATTAGTATTATCGAAACCGCAAAAGAATAGCACACAA
The DNA here is from genome assembly GCA_026873985.1 of Saraca asoca. Classification (NCBI taxonomy): domain Eukaryota; kingdom Viridiplantae; phylum Streptophyta; class Magnoliopsida; order Fabales; family Fabaceae; genus Saraca; species Saraca asoca. The sequence continues at coordinate 7,307 of JANHAO010007163.1, forward strand.
TTAGAAAATCACATGAGAGCTGCGAATATTTGGTCTTATGCGACCTGTGAAATAGAGTGATCTTATTGCCTTAGGCAAATAATCAAGTTGTCAATTCTTCACGCTTCAGTGAGCACACAACTTTGCTAGCATTGAGTATTTAAGAGTATCTCCGCACCTCAACGAGCACGCAGCTACGCTAGCAAAGTGAGTTTTATTTTGAGCGTCTCCACACCTCAACGAACCTGCAGCTACGCTGGTTAAGTGAGTTTATTTTAAACATCTCCACACCTCAGCGAGCCTGCAGCTACGCTGGTTAAGTGAGTTTATTTTGACCGTCTGCACGCCTCAGTGAGCTCATAGCTCAACTAGTTAAGTGAGTTTGTTTTGAGCATATCTTCGCCTTAGTAAGCCTGCAGCTACGCTGGTTAAGTGAGTTTATTTTGAGTGTCTCCACACCTCAGCGAGCTCGCAGCTCAACTGATTAAGTGAGTTTATTTTGAGAATCTTCACCCTCAGCGAGCCCGCAGCTACGCTAGTTAAGTGAGTTTATTTTGAATGTCTTTATGCCTCAGCGAGCCTGCAGCTCAACTGGTTAAGCGTTCGTCAATTCATCTCCAGAATAAGCTCCGGGGGCCCTCAATCAGACTAAAGGTCAAGGTTGGCGCAAAGTTACACCAAAGACTTTGAAAGAGTTAACTATATGCAAGCTACAAAAAGTGCGTACACTTGATAGAAGAGGGCAAAATAAAAAGATGCAGATAATAACATCAAGCCAATCAGCAAACAACTTTGAACAAAGGAAAGGAAATTATTTACATTCACTTTGGAATTTGGGATATATCGTCAATGTTTAACTCGAACCGAGCCCCTCGCTCTTGGCTACCATTATGTTGGGGAAGTTGTGACTGCTATCTCGCAGGTCACACCACGTACTCCCTTAAATGACCTCTCTTGATCAGGTCTTCAATCACTTTTCAAAGGGCCCGACAATTCAAGGCCCCGTGTCCAGCCTCATTGTGATAGGCAGAGAACTCTTCGCGATTTCTTCTCCTATAAGGAATCCTAGAAGGCGTAGGCGTCCCAAAGTCTTCTTTGTCCATTTCTGCTGCATAGATCCTATCTTGGGAGTTTTACAGGATGCTATATTGCTCGTGGCGATCCAAATGCTGAGGTTGTTCACCTCCGGGCTTTTGGGCTTCTTCGCAGTTTGTTCGATAGAGTGATCGTCCTTATCTATATCACCCCTCTTCTTGTTGTGGGAGGAGCCAGCCTTTTCATTCTTTTTATCAGACCTTTCTGAATCAAAGGTCTCTTCCCATTTAATCTGCTTAGCATCCCTCTCATAGAACTCAATAAGGTCCTTGACCAGGGACTTATACAGGCTCTTGTACAGTTTTTCATTTTTGCGAAGTCCCACAGAGATTGTCGCCAGCATGGTTTCTTTAGATGGATTCTCCACTGAATTGGCCTCAAGCTGGAACCTTGCAATGTAGTCTTTTAGTGACTCGTATTTGCGCTGAAAGATCATAATGAGATGACAGGGGGCACAAGCTGCTTCTTCAGTGCTCTATACTGACTGATGAATTTCTATTGACAGTCTTCCCAACTGCAAATTGAGCGGCCTGGGAGGTTTCTGAACCAATCTCGAGGTATGCCTCCCAATGTGGCCAGGAACACTCGGCATTTGATTAAGGGATCAATGGTTTGTAAGTCCATCTGAACATTAAACGTGTCCAGATGATCATATGGGTCAGAGTCCCTATTATATAATGGAATCACAGAGACCTTGAGCTTGAGAGGGAGAGCTAAAGCCTCGATCTCCTCAGAGAGTGGTGACCGTTCTTCGTAGCGAGCTCAATCACTAAAAGCTCGAAGATGTTCCTCCAACTGGGTTACTTTCTAAAATAGCTTTCCAACCAATGGGTCATGTGCCTCGGATTGCTGGCTGGGAGATAGTTGAGGTCTTTAATCCTTATGGCCGCGAGGGCTGTGATTAGGAGTTTGCTCTTGCGAGCAACGAGCTGAGGAGGTCTCTTGTTCAATATTGCTCGGATGTCTAACTTGTTGCTGCTAGTGAACACTCGCAGGCACTGCGGCTTCGGCCTGTCTCTGCACATCTTATGCTAACATTGTAATTGCTTTAGTTAGTTCTTCCATCATGTTTTTCAATTTTTCTTGACGTTGGAGCCAAATTTGCATTTCATTGGTGCCGTTGGTAGCGATAGTTGGCTAAACAGAACTGGTTGGGGGAAAGCCAACAGTTGTATCGATGACGGGAGCAGTGGAGGAGTCCATTGTCGAGACATATCTTTCTAGAGGGTTGAGTAGCGCATTTGAAGCCCTGATGGCTCTTCCCTTGGCCATTGCATTAAGAAATGAACCAGAACAGGTGAGATCCTCACAAACGGTGCCAAAATGTTGATGGTGGAATCTAGTTCTGATCCAAACTCTAGCCAACAGGGGATTCTTTCGGGATCTCAAGTTGTAATCTGGTTTGAGGGTAGTAAAGAAGCAAAATAAGCAAAAAAGAAGGAAAGAACAGCAGAAAGCACAAGCTTTTTAACGTGATTTTGCTAAATCCGGACGGCACCGGACCCTACGTCCACGGTAATGTATTGATTTTTGAATATTTTTACAGAGTTTTTGTATATCAGTCTCTCCCTTTAATGTTCATCTCTTTCTTGTATTTATAGAGGAGATATTTATAGAGGAGAGAATGTTACAATTATAATTTTATATGCAGTAAATTTATTACATCAGGTATTTAATATACAAGACAAGACAGACAGACTAAATCCTGTAATTTGCCTCTTACAGGTGGGCCCCATGTGTCTATTAGGCAAAATGTGACTTAGTCTTTTGCCTAGCGAGCTCTCAGGTTGCTAGTTGCATCTCATTAACCAGATCCTTCGGTCTAGGGAAATACGTATCTTTGGGTAACGAGGTCGGGCTTGCTCTATCAGAGACAAGCTCAAGCTAAGGGTGTCGCTCTACGACGAGAGCTGGAGACTTAGCGCTCTGAGTGCTTCTTAAATTGAATTTTTGTCACGTTCGGACTGTTCATTGGTCCATTAAGGACGATCTAAATTTCTCATATAACAACATTTAATTCAAATTTTATATCCTATATGTAAAGAAATAAATCTTTCAATAAAATATATGTAATATTTTTACTAGTTTATAATTAAAATTAATAGTTAATTAACATTTTCATAATTTTCTTTAATTTTAAAAAAATAATTTATAACTTTTTTAAATTTTAAGTGTGTAATTTATAGATTATCGAAATTTAAAGAGATAATTTATCACTCAATAAAATTTCAAAGATGTAAAATATATTTAAAAAAAATAATTATGTTCATGACATAAGGGAAAGAAATCTTGTAAACCCCCGCATTGTGATGATAAGGGTGATAGGAGAATTGAATGTATCATCCTATCAAAGAAACTTAAAAAATAATCTCCACTCCTAAAGTGATCGAGCACTCTCCCATAGATATGTATGCACTCAATTCCTCTCAACAATGATGGGTAAATTTAAGGAACATATCAACACAAATTTTTCTATTAGAGTTGACAAAATTTTTTATAAATGTTGGTCATTTTAATAAAAAAAAAATTGTATTTATATATATATATATATTAAATTCACACTATATAAACTTTTTAGAAAAATACACTGATATCTTTTGAGGTATGCGAATATTACACTGGGACATATTCTGTTAAGAATATAATGAAATGTTCTTTAAATATTTATATGTTAAGTAAAAATTAAGATTTTTAAATCAAATAATATTTAATTATTACATTATACTCAAAACAAAAATAACATTTTATGCAACCTAATTAAAAATTAACATTAAATATTGGTAATTTTGTGTTTTGTTCTCTTTCATTAAAGCACCAAAAAATGAAGAAAAAAAAATCAGTTTTTATCTGAAGAAATCAAAAGTTAACGTGAAACTAAAATTCTCTTACCTTTTTTTTTTCCTTCTTGATTTATTGCATTTCATTGATTATATTTAAATTAATTTTTTTAATACACAAATTTATGATACTTACTCATAATTTTTTTAATTTATTTGTTAAATGTGTAATTATTTTTATTTATTTATTATGTGCTAGCAAGAAATTTTATATTTATAGTTATAAGTCTTTTTTTTTCGATTAATTCTCGTGTATAAACGGAATTTTGAAGAAAAATAGTTAGCATATGAACAAGACAGTTCCAAAACTATGAGCTTCAAGGAAGCTCCATTGAGATGCAATAGTGAGGTCCAATCCCATTTTGGACTCAATTCAAGCCCATCTATATGTCCCCCAAGCACTGGCCCATTTCCAAACTCCCGGCATTGGGCTGCATTGCATTGTCGTTTGTGCAGCTTGAGTGCTTGACCTATAGCATTCTAAATGAAGCTGACAAAATTTGTTCAAGGGTAGCTTTCATTAACACTATTAGGTCAATTGATGATTGATATGAACATCGCAGCAATCCAGAGCTCACAAATCTTGATAACCCTTAGTTTTATGCATATATTCATCATAATTCCCATAAACCTGTTAAGTTTGTGACTTGTTTTATTTATTTATTAAAAGTTTGCTGCAGTATAATTTGTTTCGTTCTAAAATTAAGACATGACACAAATTTCTTTGAAAACTTAAAAGTAATGTTTAAGGATCATCTCACTTTTTAAAATGATAACATAATTTTACGTTTGTGAAAGATATATATATATATATATATATACACAGGGGCGGACGCAGGAATCTGGGTCAGTGGGGGCTGGTCCGGATCTAAAATAAGAAAATTTATAATTTATTCTCAAATTTTTTATTTTTTTCACTAAGATCCATTTTTAAAGACTTTTTCCAATTTAGTCCCTGCCGAATTTTTAATTTAATCCTTTTATCAATTTTTTTTTTAATATTATAAATTTTTTTTTAGAAAACTTGAGTGGAGCCCCCACTCGGCCTGCACTGGATCCGCCCCTGTATATATATAAACTTAAGATATTGCACACAAAATATATAAAAAAAAGTTACTGAATAATTAGGTTATTAATTTTTTTAATATGATATTTAATTATAATTTGAGAAGCCGATAAATCACAAGTTGATGAATGATATGAAGCACATGGGAAAGACATAATGCTGTGGCTATTCTAATTTGTCTAAAATAAGCACATGCTAGCTAGCTCTTCTCAAATAGATAGGGGTGATCAGCTTTCTTTTCTTTTTATCTTTTAATTTCTTGATTTTATTTTCTTCTTAGATATGCGATACTAGTATCTAAATTTATAATTTAATTCTTATAATTCTATTTCATTTAATTATATTTTAAAATTTAAAATAAATTATAATTAAACTCCATCATCAATTTATATTGAACTTAAATAATAAAAATTAATTCAAAATCTAGTTAAAAAAATTTTCTTAAGCTCTTTTGACATTCTTTATTAATGATTAAAAAAAATTAATATTTTTAATTTTTATTAACATGTAAATTTTCTTTTCTTCTTTAAAAAAATAATAAAAATAATTTTTTATATATCAATTAATGATTAATAAATAAATTTTGATCAGATAAACAAATCATATAAGTTAATAAAAGTAAAATATTAGTATATAATTTAATAAATAGGTAGGATTATATTAATTTAATTTGATATTAGTTAGCTATAAAAATTTTGTTATAAATAATTTTAAATTTTAGGATATAATTATATAAAATTAAATTATAAAATTACTAAAATTAGAAGGATTAAAACCCGTGTTAATCTAGAGGAAATTAAAAGAAAATATGCATAGTAGACGCTGGAAGGGGCTCAAAAGTTGGTGTGGAAAGCAACATTTGGCTATGCTAAAATGTGATCCACATAATGATAAGATATTGTGTTTCCAATTGGAAATCAAATTGCATTACACTCCAAAAGTAAACTTCTGTTCATTGATTTTGATCAAATCAAATCTGGACTTATTCACTCAAATATTAATTATCTTATTACATATGTTCTCCCTTTCCAGAGAGATCTAGTTATTTATAAAATTACATAAATCAAGATGTTTGCATAATTTAAGCGTTAAATTACATCAAACATGTTTAAAAAATAAGTCCTATTTCATTTATGCCAATATAATTACATAAATAATAAATTAAATTAAGAAAAACTGCAGAATAATATCAATTGTTATTGCGATATTAGCCATATCAACATTAGTATTAGTATTTATTATCAATATTATGGAAATTGTACAATTCAGAATTCAAGTCTCGCACTAAATCAATTTTTCTAAAGAATCGCAGGCAGAATCACTTGAATCAACATCGAATCGTGGGAATCGATCGATTTCAATGATTCAACCTTTAATTTTGATGATTCTTTGGTAGTCAAAGAATTGAGCTAGACACGGGACAAAATCAGGAAAGGAAACAAATCGTAACAGACGGGTCGGATTCTACACGATTCAAGTCCAAAAAAAAAAAAAGGAACTTCATTTTTTTCTTTTTTTTTTTTAAATTTTATATCTGATTTTTAAAATGTTATGACTCATGAAATACACTCATTCATAGTCTTTTTTTTTTATTTTGAAACTTTACCATCATCTTAAAACTCTAACATATTATTTTTATATTATTTTATAAACCTTACTAATTCATAATTTGATAACCATATTTATTATTACAAGATACACACACATCGGATTTAAAATCAAAATTTAGTTTATTAGCCTCAGCTATAGCCATTAAGAAACTGCTCTCACTTAACCTGTGTGAATTGTCTGAAGTGAAGTCCTGTTCGATTATCAAAATTTCAAAGGCATCTAAAATTGTTTTGGATCAATGGTGCTTAGGGTATAGAATATTTTCCACGAAACTACGGGAAATTTAGGGATGGGAATTATCATTGGGAATTCGGGCTTAGGCCCGTGGGCTGTCTCGCACTTGTATTAATTTTTACAAGTTGGACTTTAGAAAAAATAAGTCATGTTTAAATACAAGTCCAAATGGATTAGTTCATTTTAATTTATGATTTGTGTGGACTAATCTACAAATGGATCCATTTATTTTTTTAAAAAAATATATAAATAAATTTATTTTAATAAAAATAAAATGAATTAAAACAGAATTTTTAATATAATTTTATAAAATCATGGTATATTTGTTAAAAACAAAACATATTTTTATATTTTTTTATCAAAATATTTATTATTTTTATTTTTTAAGTAATAGTATTTTTTAATTTTATATTTTTATAAATAAATAAGTTGGTCTGTGAGCTAGCCCAATTCGTTATAGGGTTGAGATGGACAACACATAAGAAAATCCATTTACATGCGGGTTCATATGGGTTAATCCATATCGGCCAACAACCCGCAAAAGTATGTATGGATTAAACTGGACTAGCCCCATTTTCCTAACACTAATGGGAATCCTCTAAATTTCCTAAGGAAATTAAGGAAATAAATTCAAAAGAGATAGTATGCAATATCTCATTGTAGATTCCACAGTATTTTTATTGAAACTCATTATTTTAATACAAAAAAATGTTTTACATTTATCTTTTTCTTAAATTTACACCCACAATTTCTGAAATTAAGGGATCCAAATCCAAAAATGACCGAGTCAGAAATTTGAAATCAATGATAGGAGGAATCTGAACTTCTCATCAATAGTCAAATAAGTATTACTCTATCAATAAAAAAATATTGTAATTATTAGATGTTTATGTCGTGGTCGAGGGAAGAACTGACGAGAATCATAGCCTTCTTAAAAATTTGATGTTTTTGTATTTATGTACAACAATTTTAAATTGATCCCCTTAACAATTTAAAGTTATTTTATATTTTACAAATTTTAACATTTCACTCCTCAAATTAAAAGTCTTGACATTGTGCCTATCTATATCAACAAGAATTGAATTCAAAATCTTTTCAACCATGCAGTTATCCCAATAATTTTAATAAGTACATTGGTTTTTTGGCACTACAAATTATGTAATTTCTCTTTCTATTGGAAAATTATGTAAGCAGTCAAGCATGATTATTTAATTTGCAATGCTTATAAGCAAGTTAATGCAAAAATTAACATAAAAAAAAAAATAGGAAAGAGACTAAACTAAAAGCTCTAATATAGGAGAAAATCATGCTAATTGATGCATTCTATAATAGAAAATAAATCGACATAATATTCTAAGATCCTCTCTTAAACTCAATGTGGGAGAATATTTACCATTTGGAGTTTGAAAACTAAATCATGAAACTCGCCAAGGGAATGAGCCTTGGTGAAGATGTCAACAATTTGATATGTAGAGGAAATAAAAATGAGTCGGATGACCCATTGGAGAACATGGCAACATATAAAGTAACAATCATTTTCAATGTACTTAGTACGCTCATAAAAAACGTCATTATGGACAATCTGTATAGCACTGTGATTATCACAATAAAGGAATGTAATAGAGGAATGCAAAACTCACATATCTTGAAGTAACCATTGCAACCAAAGAAATTTATAAGTGGTATTTGTAAAAGCTCTATATTCAACTTCAGTACTAGAGTAAGATATGACCTTTTGCTTCTTACTACACCAAGAAATTAGTGAATCACTAAGAAAGAAGCAATAAGCAGTTGTGGATCGGTGGTTTGTAGGGTTGCCAGCCCAATCAACATTAGAATAAGCTCATAAATCAAGAAATGAATGGAGAAAAAAATAACTTCTATGAAATGTTGTCCCTGTGACATAATGAATGATAAATACAATAACAACAAAATGAGTAGTAGTGGAACAACCATAAATTGACTAACAATGTGATGAGCATTAGACTCCATAAGAGTGTGTACAATCTTCAAATCTCTAAAACCTGCACAAAAACACGATCAACAGTATACTCAGTTTAAGAAAACCAATATTTAGTTTGATTAGATGAAACCTTAAGTCTAAGAAAAAAACTTAAAAGCCTAAGATCCTTCATTTCAAATTATTGGCTGAGAAAGAATTGAGATTAGTAATGTCCTATATATCATCTCTAATAATAATCATATCATCCATATGAAGAAGAAATAATGTACAACCTCAAGTAGTCTTTCAAATAAACAATGCTTGATCATGAGGATTGGATTGAAAGCCAAATTGAGAAATAGTAGAGTTGAATTTGGCAACCCATGCTTGAGTTGTTTGCTTGAGTCCATAAGGTGCCTTGCATAGGTGACACACTTTACGATGTGCATGACCATAACTAAAAGAAGGTTACATGTACACCTCTTCAAATAAATCCCTATTGAGAAAAGTACTTTTAACATCCATTTGAAATAACTTCCACTACTTAATAGAAGCAACAAAAATATGACTTTGTGCAAAAGTGAGACAAGCTATTGGAGCAAAAGTCTCCTCATAATCAATGTCATATTCCTGTGTAAAACCCTTGGCAGTAAGTCTAGCTTTATATCATTCTATGAAACCATTTGCACGCGTCTTGACTTTATAATAATGTTTTGAAAATCGGACCAAACTAGTTAGTTAGACTAAGAATCAATATATATAACGGTTTGGTTCAACCATAAAATCATTTTTGTGATTAGACTAGATCGATCAAAATCAGATTAAACCAGATAAACGCCAAAACTGATCAACTAAAGCTGAAATCAATTTTCAAAAATCGATTAATTATTTTTTTTAACATTTTGCCTTCAAATTAGGTTTTTTTTTTGTATTTTGTAATTGTAAAATAAGTTTTTAGAAGATATACTTAATAAATAGCTCACAATCATAATATCTTATTAATTATCAATTTCTTATAGAACTTATAATGATTTTTATTTACTATATTTATGAGTTTCTATATATTACAAACTTAAATTTATAAATTATGTTATATGTTAATTATTTTTTATATATAATTTAATTTAATATATTTAATTCATTAATTATAACGTCATTCAATTTAACCATTAGTTTAACTGGTCAAACCAATCAAATCGTGATCTAGTAGCCTTTATAGTTTAATGTTCAATCTGATTTTTAAAGCATTACTTTACAAGCCCAGTTATAGTCAACCACAATTTTGTCAAGAGATAAGTCAACCAAATCCCAATTATGTGTACTAGTAAGAGCAAAAAGTTTTTCTACCAAAAAGGATTAGAACTAACCTCGCAATATGTGCGAGGTTCATAAGTGGTAATGGCAGAACTGCAAACATAATCATGAAGAAGAATAGAAGGTTGACTTACACAAGGAAATTGATGAAATGGAGGAAAAGGAGGAGGAAAGGCAAATGGAGAAGAAGGAGGATCAACAAGTTCCACAGCTGGGGAGATTCATTAAGGATGGTCATAGCCTAGTTCAGAATAGAAAAGCTATCACCTGAAAAAACTTCATTAGGAAAAAGAAAGACATTAGGATTGAAAAAAATGAGTATGAGTCTTACTGACTTAGAAAGAAGATATGAATGAGAACATTTTGTCTTCCTGGAATGTGACATGATAGGAAATTTGAAGGTGTTTCAAAAGAGGATCCCAACAGTGATAGCCCTTATGTTTAATGTCACAGCCCATGAAACAACATAATCACGCCATTGTGTTATAAATTAGCACTGTGAACTAATTTAATAAGTAAACATGCTCGATTTTAGACAAAATTTGGCATAAAAATTAAGCATAAAGAGGAAATCCTGTGGTGCAAATCTGGGAGCAAATGCACTTATATATTATTTTTTCATAGTTTTCTTGTTTTAAAGGTATTTATATTTTTTTAGCATAAATCATTGTCTAGTACGAGTAGAAAAGTACATGATTGTGATCCTTGCATTTTTATCTTTGTGTCCATATGAGATAGCGCATTAGAATCTTTCAGAGTTAGAAGAAAAGCCTTTATATTAATTCAAAAAAAGTATATCTATTTATATTATTAAGGCTTTGGCTTAAAATACTTTTTAAAGGGGGCGTGTCCAGTGACCCGAGCAGATACTGTGGCATGGATTAGGGATCAGAGTGTGGCAATTTAGAGACTCCACTACACACTCAAAATTATGAATAAGACATAAATTAATAAAATGGAGTTGTCCATCTCCTTACTTGAAAAGTAATTTCTTGATATACACTAGAGGTTAATTACATGATGCATTCTTTGAGACTAGATATGTCAAATGCAGAGACTATATACTCATGTTTACCTATGGACATGTTACACATAAGATTTTAGTTATATGGGTGACAAAATCTACAATATTTCATTTATCTTTTGAAGAGTGACTTGAATTTATTGGAAAATTGGCATGTTGGTCAAAAGTTGACAACATATGCCATACAACTTTAGCTAGAAACTTACCTATTTATGACACCTTGACTCTAATTTAGTGTGCTCATGAGGTTGAAAAAGAACAAAACAAGCACTACTAAAGACTTAAAACATATAATAATTTGGCGGACGATTATGTAAATGTTCATATGGAGAAATATTATCAATAGTATTGTGTAAATAGCAGGAAGAACAACTTCTCCCCAAAAGATTTCAAGATAAAATAAGGAGATAAAAAAAGCCTAAAACCATATCCAACATATGTTTGTGTTTTCTATCTACACTCTCATTTTGAAGAGGACAAGATCTTTGAACAATTGTTCCATTATAAGATAAAAATTGGGTGAGGGAAGTTTCTTTATATTTCATGGCATTATTGATGCGAAGTATTTTGATTTTACAAGAAAATTGAGTGACAATCATATTTGTAAATTTCAAGTATATAGAAGGCAGCTTAGATCTATTGCACATAAGATAAATTCATGTAAGTCGAGAATAATCATCAACAAAAATCAGAAAGTAACGTGAAACACCTATAGTAATATGAGGAGTAGGTCCCTAAATATCACAATAAGAGTTTTTTCTCAAACAACCACTAGAAATTAAAGATTCTAATTTAGAGATTGAAATATGACCCAAACTAGCTTGCCAAATATTATATTTAATGGCTACAGTAACAATTCTAGAAGAAAAATGAAGAGATTTAAGCTCAAATAGCCAATCAACTTTATGCTCGATCCAAAGGATCTCCCTCATCTGTTAATTCTATACAAAAACAACCACGATTCGAAAAATGTATGTCGACATTAAGTTCTCATAATTGACCAATAGATAAAAGATTCAAGGAAATTTTTGAAACATGAAAAACATTAAAGATAGACAATTTATGTGTGTTAATTGTTCTTATATTTGGACATGCATAATTGAATTATAGACAGTATGAACAATTGGTGCAATACAATGCAGTGTTTTGGAAGTAAAAACAGGGGAATCAAAAAGGTCATATGGTTACAGCAAGTGGAATAAAAAAAAAAACATAGGGGAGGTACATGATGTGACAAATACGGCTTGTGAGACAAATTTATTAGAATTTGGCCATAGATGATGCAAAAGAGCCTGAATATCTCTTATGGAGAATTTAAAAGAAGTATTTTTAAAACGCTTGGAAATATGCTTAGTAGAACCTATGATGCAAAGAAGATTAAAAAAAAAAACAAAAAACAAAGATAGAAAATGCAGATGTAATGAAATAACAGTGAGAACACACTCTTTATGGCTCTTGATATCAAATTACAAAATGGAATAAAGAATTGGAAATTACAAAATATAATAAATAATTGTATTTTATTGTCTATTTTATACATGAATTATATAAACTATTTATACATAAAAATTCTATATTAAATAAAGAAGATGGTTAATTTTAAGATTTTTAAAATTAAAAATTAAGAGCTTTAATATAAAAAAAATTCTACTAATTGATATAATTTGTAATAGGAAATAAATCATTCTGATATTGTAACTGAGATTATAAAGGAGTTTGCTCAGATTCATAGATAGATATTCATTCATTAATGATAAGATATTGCGTCTACAATTGCATTACAGTCCAAACAATCAGGTTAATTAAATTCTGTTTATCGATTTTGAGTCTTGCCAAAAACAAATTTCCCTCGCTTATTAAGCCCTCAATCTTTATATAATTCTTAATTAGATAATTATCGGATCTTAATTAAACTAACGACATGAAGAAGCATTGTTCGTTAATGAATTCAGAAACCCGTATGGGCATGCATGTTTTTCTTTTTCCAAAAAAACCTACTTGTCATGACTAATATCATGATAATTCTTTGGTGTTTTTTTTTTTT
>JANHAO010007164.1:0-20467 GCA_026873985.1 Saraca asoca
ATAGATTCAATGTGAGTATTCAGAATATGATGTAGGATTTGATTAAGATGTGATAATTTTGTGCATATTACATTTATGATTTAATAAAATCCTACAAAGATATCCAAAAAAAAAGGTCACAACATTAACAATTCAAACTCACAATTACGAAGAGTCATAGAATTTTCATCATATTTCATTTTTCTTTTTTGTTATATTGACAGTAAGTAGATTTAAATCTAGAAGTTTTAATATATTATTTAAATCATTCATCATTAGATTATATCTAATGATTTTCGCCAAATCTCATTTATCCGTTAAACCAAACCAAATTAGTTATAAATTACTTTTTTATTAGAACATAAACATTTAAATTATCAAATGGCTCAATGAAATTTCTTTTTAAGAAAATTTACCTTGATTGAATAAGATGTATATTTTGTGAATAGAGAAAATAGTAATGTTTTTTTAAATGTTCTATGACAATATTACATTTTTTCTCATTATTTTTGTCAGTATAAGGAAGAACTTGATGCTTACTCGGTAACTCTAGTGTCTCCCTTCAAAAAACATCATTATTGTTTTTTCTCATTATTATTATTTTTTTATTTTTTCGGTCTGACTCGGTCTCTCTCGTTATCCATTTCCTTTTTCAAAAAAGGGTCTCCCTCCCCCGCCATCAAGTCGCGAACTGAGAATTCTCGCTTTTTTTTTCTTATCCAAAACCCTAGTTTTCCCGAGAAACAAACAGAAAAAAGATGCCCAGAGAAATCATCACCCTCCAGGTTGGACAATGTGGCAACCAGATCGGAATGGAGTTCTGGAAGCAGCTCTGTCTCGAGCATGGCATCAGCAAAGATGGCATCCTTGAAGATTTCGCCACCCAGGTTTCCCTTTCTCTCTCCCTTTGGTTCATGCTTCTTTTATTTGTGTATTTGCATGCCAATGTTTACTTCTCATGGATAGATAATAAGAAATGGAGTTCAAATTGTCTGAAACAATGGGAGTCACTGCATTGGGCCCAGTTGACGAGTGCTATATTCATTAGCTTAACAATCAATCATCATAATTTGTGTAACCTGAAACTGTTTTATCGGGAAATTATGACCAGTTGTCTTAGATTAGCTTTTGTTGATAAAGTTTCCATAAATGAAGAAAAATGTAAACTAGTTGATAGTGAGTTTTTTAAATAATAAACTGACACATACTAGTGTTGATCTGCTAAGTGAAATTTTTGAAAGACCAGAACTAAGATGCATAAAAGTCTTAAACTGGGGATGCTTTCATGTATGTCACTTTCGGGTACACATTTTGGACTTTGGTTGATTTTTGTTGTTACCTAGGTTCTGGCTTATTTTACCATGCCCAGGTTCTCAGTCAAATTATATGCATTTGAATGTTTAGTGGATTTATGTATTACTTGTCTTAAATGGGAATCATTCTCTTTGAGTTCTTAAAGATGAAAGCTCCAGTGGTTGTCATCTTGCAGTTGCCACAAGTACTTGAATTCTTTTGCTCCTTACTAGCATTTCCAAGTTCCATTGTTATATTTTATTATTGGTTTAATTTAAATTGTTGAGAAACATGATGGGGGTGGTGTATGAATAATAGCAGAAAATGCATGTCATCATCCTAATAGTGAACGTTAATTCCATATTTACTTAAATTGGTGAAATGCTGAAGGGAGGCGACCGGAAAGATGTGTTTTTCTATCAAGCTGATGACCAGCATTATATACCACGAGCTCTACTGATTGACTTGGAGCCAAGAGTAATCAATGGCATTCAAAATAGTGATTATCGAAATCTCTACAATCATGAGAATATCTTTGTCTCAGATCATGGAGGGGGTGCAGGAAACAATTGGGCTAGTGGGTATCATCAGGTTCGTGATAAGTCACTCCCTAGGAAATTATCTTGATTTGTGATATCCTTTTGATAATTTTTAGATGACAATTTTATTTTAATAATGAAAATGGTTTATGTGATTGATGTAACTGTCAATGTCCGCTCAGGGAAAGAATGTCGAAGAAGATATAATGGACATGATTGACAGAGAAGCAGATGGCAGTGACAGTCTGGAAGGTTTTGTTCTCTGTCATTCAATTGCAGGAGGAACAGGCTCAGGTGTATTTCTCTTCTCACATCCTTGACTTATTATCATTGATGATTTGTTATTGGATTTGGATGCATTTGAATTTTTGGGGAAGAACAAGATTGCTGAAAAAGATTGACTGAATTTAGCACCTAGTACATAATATTGATTTCAATTAAAAGTTATATTATTCCAATGTTTGATACATGATATTATTCTGGCCCTGCACAGTTTAGCTTATTTCTGATTAAAAATACTCTTGATACTGAAATGGCTGGTCCCTAGTTAGCCTTGAACTTAAAAATGGGGATTGGTCAAATATTTCTTGTTTGTGTATCTTTTTTTATAAAAAAATCTTGCTTCTTAACTGAGCTCTTTCGTTAATTTTAATGCAGGTATGGGATCATACTTATTGGAGACTCTGAATGATCGCTACAGCAAAAAACTGGTTCAGACATACAGTGTATTCCCTAACCAAATGGAGACAAGTGATGTGGTGGTCCAACCATATAATTCACTTTTGACACTCAAGCGACTGACACTCAATGCAGATTGTGTTGTTGTTCTCGATAATACTGCACTCAACAGAATTGCTGTGGAGCGTCTTCATTTATCAAATCCTACCTTTGCTCAAACAAATTCTTTAGTTTCTACAGTGATGTCTGCGAGCACAACTACTCTTCGGTATCCAGGATACATGAATAATGACTTGGTCGGTCTTCTTGCATCTTTAATTCCAACACCAAGGTGCCATTTTCTAATGACAGGATATACTCCTTTGACAGTGGAACGTCAGGTGAGATCAATGTGCTAAGCTTGTAGTTTACTTAAATTTTTTTTAGGATATAGTTTGGTCGAAGTTGTGTAATACATTTAAATTGTTGAACTGGATAAAGTCTATGGAGAAAATAGTAACACAACCTCACACTTATTCTTCCTTCACTAATATTATTGGGCTGGACATATGCTGCTGCAAGAGAGTATTGTTTTTTTAGGCTTCATGGAGAGCATTTAAAAGTTAAATGATATCTCTTGGCAGGCTAATGTAATTCGGAAGACCACAGTACTTGATGTCATGAGAAGACTTCTGCAGGTATAAAGATTACTTAAACAGTTAAATTTGTAATGAAATGGCTATGCACTCAGCTGACAATGACATTGATATGCCTGGCAGGCAAAAAATATTATGGTCTCTTCGTATGCTCGAACAAAAGATGCTAGTCAAGCAAAATATATATCAATTTTGAATATTATTCAAGGAGAGGTCGATCCAACTCAGGTAATGATATAATGATGTCACATTGATGGTTTTTTTTGAAACTCGTGTCCTGTAAGTTATATAAATTCAAGCTGACCTGGCATGCTTAAGTCAACATAATGAACCTTTTGTCATCTTACCTGACAAATTCATATATGAAATGGCAGCTTATCTGGACTAAATTCATATCTCTGATTACATGCATTCAGTGGATCCACTCTATGATAGCTTGGTTGAACTTATGCATTATGATTTGATGAGTTCTTTGTTAATGTGTTTTTTTTTTCCTGCCCTTTTCAGGCAATTAATTCTGTCTCAAATTGATTTTGTTTACAGTTGAGGATGTATTGTTTCTTTTGGTTTCAGCTATTTACTTAAATCATATAGCTGGCTATCCATTGCTATTCTTGTATTTGTTTTGGTGTGTGGTTCAAAGCCACTCTCTTCAGATTATAAAGTGTTGCAAAGATAATAGGCTTAATTTCATAATATTAAGTGTTTCGTAATCTCATATCATTAATTTCTCTTAGCATATGCTGTTTTGTACCTCAAGAATAAAAATGGCGTAAGTCTAATGCTTTATCTTATATTTTTGAGGGAGCATGAGCACGGTGCTTTTTATGAGTAATTTAAACCTTCTTGAACTCACATATATCCTAATTCAGTTTCTAAGATTTGCTATTGAGTAAATGAATTCAAGTTTTTTTTTTTTTTTGTAATAAAGAAACTTGGGTTCCACGTAGATATGGTCAACTGTGCCATTTTTTTTTATTCACAATTGACTTTGATTAATTTATCTGAGTCTAATATTTGCCAATAAGATCAAAGCCCTGCATGCCTTTCTGATTGATATGAACTTCAGTATCCATCTCTCTTCTTATAATTTAAGTCGAGGACTGATAGTTCTTTACTAATATTTGTCTTTACCATAAAGATTTTTATCCTGTTGCAACTTTTTCTAAATTATTGTGTTTCTGTTGCATGAATATCTTAACATTGCTACATAATGATACCTTTGGATTCAGGTTCATGAAAGTTTGCAGAGGATACGTGAAAGAAAGCTAGTTAATTTTATTGAGTGGGGTCCTGCAAGCATTCAGGTTTTTCTTCTGTGGCATAGCAACTGAAAGTTGTATCAAATGCAGCATTTTGTCTTCTTAGCTGGGGTTATTTGGCATAATCTTACATTCTTTTTTTTCCCACTGATGCTAGGTTGCTCTGTCTAGAAAGTCACCATATATTCAAACTGCACACAGGGTATGGCTCTACTGTCCTTCTCTCTTTATTTTAGCCTGTTATGTTTTGCTGCCCTAAATTTATGTGACAGTATTGGATATATCTTCATGGTTTTCTGTAAAATAATTACTATTCATAGGCTGGGCAATGAAGAAAGTGGTAACCTTTATGTAACACATTTGGTAGGTCAGTGGTCTTATGCTAGCAAGCCATACCAGCATCCGACACCTTTTCAGCAAGTGTTTAAGCCAGTATGAGAAGTTGAGAAAGAAACAAGCCTTTCTTGACAACTACCGGAAGTTCCCTATGTTTGCTGTAAGTGGATTAACTTCATGATTGAAACCTGATATCATTTCATGTGCTTTGCTACTGCTCATGTTAAATGGCTTTTGTATTTCTCTAGTTGCACTGCCTTGTTTCCCCTTTATGAAATTCATCTGAAAGTATCACAATTCACACTTAACTCCTTATAGCAAGATAATTAGGATTATTTTTTGGCATGACAGCTTCAGGTTGTATGATAAGTGATAACATTCCATATTGTAGTAAACATACTTTCTTGGGTTTCAGGTTCTCCACAGAGTACCTTGATACATGTCATCTTATCTGATTTTATCTTTCAATGGACAGGATAATGACCTCTCAGAATTTGATGAATCAAGGGACATAATTGAGAGTTTGGTTGATGAGTACAAGGCCTGTGAGTCCCCAGATTATATCAAATGGGGAATGGAGGTGGGTGCCTCACTTAACTTCCTATATTTTTAATAGAAACATAACTTTCCATTTAAAAATCATCTTGCATTATGCTAAACTGCTTTTTATCATACATAGGATCCAAACAATATGCTAGCAGGAGAAGGCAATGCTGCTGGAACACTCGATCCAAATTCAGTAGTGTGAAAACCCAAGTAAGCTGTAATAAGGTTATCATTAAGGCTTGTTCTGCATATTTTCTGCTTTTCATTTTAGCTTCCTCACTGGCAAAATAAACCTGATAAAAGATAAAGGAAGTTTCATGAGGATCCCTTAGCAATATTATATGACGTCATGCATGTATTAATCTTGAGCCTGACGTCATGCATGAGGATCCTTTACATGTTAATTTTTTATTGCTTTCTTTCTAGGGATGCATTAATGTTGAGCCTGATCATATGTAATATTTTATGACGTCATGCATGATTCTGAGTCTGGGAGAATGCTTTTTCTTTTTCCTTTATTAATCTGACGACCTTGTTTGGGTCAGCTATGCTTTTTTCTTTTTCTTTTTTATTATTTTTACTTTATCCTCTGCCTCCTCCCCCAGTGCCCTAATGTGATAGCATGTGAAAAGTTATTTTTCTTATTTCCCCCTCCTTGATCAAAGTGAAGCCATATCATCCAATATTCTTGGTAAATATTTGATATATCTCGTTTCCACCTCCTAGATCAAAATGAAGCCACAGCATCCTAGATTCTTCTGATTTACTTCTTGTATAAATGTGATCAGCTTGAACATAATCATTTCAGGTACGAAAATGGAACCGGGGGAAAGAATTTTATGTACAACGATTGAAAAGATTCTTAATGAGCTTTTCAATAGTAAGAAGTTTATCAGATGGTTTGCGGTGTGGGAATTTATGGTTTGTGTTGCTTGTTAACCATTTAGACATCCAGGCATGCTAGAGTGAATACAGAATCCCACTGTATGAGTATTTTAAAAAATGTACATGGTTTGCTGGGTTGCTGGAATGTACAGAAATAGGAAATCCAGTTATATTATATGGATCTAACTCATATGAGGTTTTTGTTAGGTGTCTTTGATTGCTTCTGAATGAAATTTGTAATATTGAATTTCAGAAAGAGGGAAAAAAAAAAAAAAAGAATGATTTTGTTCTTATGCGGCGGACCTGTGGGCCTAACACAGCATGTGGTGCAATTTTACTCCGTGATTGGTGGTGTAATTAGTGATTATATATAAAAAAAATTGGATTCTCTCCTTTTTCCTTTTGTCATTTTTCTTTCGTATTTTGAGAGATAGACATAAATTTTTATGTATAATGGGACTCAATTCTTTTTTTATGTACTAGGGGATCCATAAAAAAGAAAAAAAATCTCTTGTTTATCTCTCTCCAAACATATAGAAAAATGACCCAAAAAAAAAAGAAAAGAGAAGGATCCAAATCCAAGAAAAATGTTTTCATATCTCTGGAACATAGTCATCATAAATAAGTACAACATATTTTTCATTACTGAAATTGGAATGTCAAAAATCATTTGCCAAAAAAAAAAAAAAAGGAAATGTCTTCGTGAACTGAATATTGGTTTGACCTTTGATTTTGGGCTTTAATTCATTATTGGGATGTAAAAAGTTGAATTGATAAAATTTAAGATTAAGAAAGGAGTTCCATGTCCTATATTTGATTGAATCTGATACGGTTCAATTGGCTTGTCAAATACTGAAGGTCATGTGTGTGTGTGTGAAAGGATACAAGTTGTCGTTCGGAAATATGATATAGAATTTGTGGTTGGGTGGTTTAATTCAATAGATGTGTGGAATCATATGGTGCACATGGGATGCTGTCTGTTCAAGTTGAATGACGTTGGTCCTTGCAATTGCAATGAATAAACCAAACTCCTGAATCCAATATTTCTAAGGCCAAGAATCATACTATATTTTCTGTTATTTTCCTCAACAGTAAATTAAGGATTTGGGTTTTTTCTTTTTCTTTCTTATCAATTTTTTTCATTTTCGAAAATATAAGGATATGATTTTTTTATTTTAGATCTATATTTTTTTTATTGAAATCCATTATTTCAATATAAAAAAGATTTTTGTGTCATTCACTCTTTCATCCACTTTCTCACATTAAAAATGGACATCACATAAAGACTCGTGTGAGTCGAGTGTGCCAAACATTTTTCTGAGAACAAATGTAGTATGGAATATGGTGTTATTTTGAAGTTTTAATTTTCAAATCTGATCCCATGCTCAATGATTATGGAAAAAATATAGTTAAATTAATTTCATTATTGAAAAATATCTCTAACCTTTTTCTATTAAAAAAAAAAAGAGTATAACATATTTAAATGATTGCATGACAAAATTTAAATGTAAAGAATATTAAGAGACTATTACTCATTTTTTTTAAAAAAAAAAAATTCAAGCATGTTATAGTTTTTTTTGTAACACTTTCAACTCATCCTTGGTTTCGAGAACCATCCATATGTTATCTTAGTTTGAGGAATTCAATTTCAAATTCAAAATTTCCTAACTGTAGATTTTGAAATTGATTCAAATCTTACGAAACGTTGACCCTTATCCATTAAATAATTTCAATGTTTCGCTATTGAGGTAGAATCCAATGCAATTTATTATTTAAATAAAATATGAAAATAAAAAAAATAGAGGGAAAAAGGAAGTAACATAATCATTTGCATAATTTTCATGTTTCAGCAATTTAATAAATAAGTAACTGTGATGAATATTTTATTTTTTTTTGTGGCTAAATGATTTAAAAAATTATATGGCATCACGGATTAAAAATTAAAATTTTTTTGTAAGTACCAGAACATAAAGAAAAGGACTATTCAGCAAATAGAAAAATTGAAAAGAGAAGAAGAAACAAGTAACAACCACCACATGCAAGCTCCAATTCAAATTAACACAACAAAAGATGTGCCTGAAGTGGTCCCAATACAACGAAACATAAGGAAGAGACAAACAAACACAGTGATATTTACCGGCTCACACAATGGTATGCCCCTACAAATCCTCTCACATTATATAAGAATTTTCATTATTAGTTGAATTTCAACTTTGAAATCACCATTCCTCAGCCTCTCTCAATAATTAGGTTTCTGGGTTTTCTTCATTTGTTTCAAAACACTTGAATAGAAGCGAGAAAAATGGCACCTTTGAATGTTTCTGTTGGAGTTTTAGCTGTCTATGCTCTTGTTTTTGCCATTTTTTCACCTGCTGTTGTTCAAGGCCAATCCATTTCACCTGCTTCTGCTCCTGGCCCTTCTAGTGATGGTAATTCCCTTTAATTCATTTTTGTAGTTTTGAAATTTGAAGCTTCTGCTTTTATTTTCATTGAACTTGTGCCCATGTAGGAAAGTTTGTAACTTTGAAAAGACGATGCATTCAATTTTCAAGACTTACCCATGTAGCCCTTTAGTGATAGTAATGTAATTCTATCTTATTCATTTTCATACTGTTCAAATGATGAAGCTTTTCTTTTTCATTGAACTTGTGTCCATGATCTAGGAAAGATTGTAACTTTGAGAAGTTGCACTCAATTTTGCTACGCTTTATCATGTTTAGTAGATTATTGCTCTTCATTTTAGTACTCTCTTTACATTTTGTCTTAAGAAGTGGTAGATATTGGACGGACCTCGATTCAGTTGAGGAGGGGAGTATGGATAATCTCAGAAAGATCTCAGAAAGACTAAGTTTGAAATTTAAAAAAAAAAAAAAAAACTATTCAATTTGTTTAAAATTGGATTCATGAATCCAATACCAAATGAATTGAATTCTAGTCTTTTTATAATTTCAAATGAAGGGTAATGGTTTGTTTGGGAGGAGAAATGCAGCCAAAGAAAATGAAATGGAGGTTTCTCTTTGTATTTTTAGTTTATTCTTTTGGAGCATAGTTCTGCTCCTCTTTCCTTTTTCTCTATTTTTCTCCTATCCAAACATACTATCAGACATCTTTGTAATTTTTCGGTGTTTAAATGTGATCCACACTTTCACTAACACTACGAGTTTTAACCAATTTTTTGAGTAACTTGACAACACATTTGCAGTGAAAATGCAAATTTTTTTTACACTTTCAATGAAAAAAACAAGTCCTTTTTCATAATGACAGAAGTTAGATACGTTACTCTGTCAGTTGACTCACATTGTGTGAAGCCTACCTGTTTCTTTGGTCATGTTCCATGGACCAGTCAGTTAGAAGTTAGAAGCATGAACTATGAGTCCTAATAAATGTCTTAATTCAAAGTCAAACAACAAGCAGTATTTCTTTTTCCCTGTAATTTATTGTGAGTGAATGGAGCTTTATGGCAGTGATAAATATGCCCTCGTTTTTGTTGTTCCAGGTACTTCCATAGACCAAGGAATTGCTTATTTGCTGATGCTTGTGGCCCTGGTGCTCACATACCTCATCCATCCTCTTGATTCTTACTCTTACAACCACTAAATTTCTAGGACTTTCTTAGAGAAACTGAACATATTGAGGAGTTTGCTATACAGATTGGATGATGGTTTTTAATATTCTTTTCCCTTTTCCTTTTATGTTATTGATTTGCATTATTAGATGTGCTGAGCTTGCCATTGACGATTGTGTTATGTTTGTTTGACTATTGTAATATAAATTTTAATGGTAACTTGTTATTGTAGTTAAGTGGTTTGGTAATTTGATGCTGTCATCTGCACATCTTCATCTTTCTTTATCATTCTTGTTTAATTTGGATTACCATACAAGGTGTTGAATCTTAAACATTATCTTAATCATAGTTTATGAAACCTTTGTTTTAACTGAAGTACTATGTTTTGGTAGGTTATATTTTATATACCGATTTGTATTATCATCTCACGCGTCCACATTTATATAAAAATATTATTACAGTGACGTATCTATTTTCAATACTTATATCACAATTCACAATCCTATACATAAGGTGGTTTTTATAACTATGATCTTGACATGTAATTCTACTGTCTCTGTAAATATTTACTTTGTCTAATTTTGTAGAATTTATCTATATTTAAACCCTGTTTTCAGCTATCAAGCTCTTCATCTTGCTGCACACACTACAAATTTTATGAAGTGACAAGTCCAATATTTCTTTGGAGGCCAAAAGAACAATCACATAGATGAGATGATATTTCATTATAAGAATTCCAATTGAATGAAATGATGAAATGTACTTGGACATCCTGGTTAAAATGAGAATGGAAACTATAGATGTGTGGCAACATGATCTGCTGTCTCTCAAGCTGACTTCTTCCAATGTCAAGGCATACTTACACTTATTTCATGCGCAACTTTCCTCATATTTTATGAAATGTGCATGTGTGAGAAGCACTGTAAAGTTATCTTTTTTCTGTTGATTATATGTACTATATTGAATATATTATCTTTGTAAGCTACTATGAGCTTGTTTTTCCCTGGTGGAGTATAATAACTTTTGATACATAAAAATAGTTGTTATAATAAACTATGTTTTTTATAAATAGATTGTGCATTAAATATTTCTCTAGCTTTAAATGGATTGTGCCTCCTCTGTTTTTTTATAATAAACTATGTCATTTCTGAATGTGAGACAATGAGAATATCACTTTTCTAAAACGAAACCAAATGGAGAGAAGTTCATAACTTCAAATCTCTGGCAATGTTTTCCTTTGAGAAACAGAGAATTTGTGCCTAATGTTGTGGTAAGTCTCATTCATGGTTTGTTCACAAAGAATTCAAAACACTTCAACCTTCCTCTAAAAGGACAAGTGAAGTGAAAGAATGGAACCAATAACATTTTCTTTGTGGTTTTAAGTCAACTTTAGTTGCTTGGTCTTTTAACCCTGAATTTGTTCAGTGAATCTTTGTCATCACTAAATAATCATTTGTTTGGGAGGCTAATACTTCTTTAAAAACTATTTTCCTAACTTTTTTATATTTCAAGTGTATCAGGAAAGTTGATGAATTTCTATCAATAAAAAATTATAATATATTTAAGAGAATGTGACTTTCCTATTTAATTAAAATAGATTATTTTTCTAAATCATTTTATATTTCACAATTTAATTCTCCCACTCTTTTTATTTTCATTTCTTTTTTCTCCTGTATTTCTCTCTATACTTCTCTCTATTTTCCTTCCTTTTCTCTCAACCACTCCCCTCTTCTCTCTTTATTTTTATCTCCCTTTTTCCCCTTGCTCTCTTATCTTTTTCTCTCTCCTTCCTCACCTCCGTGCCCCTTTGTTCTCTATCTATCTTTTCCTTCATCCCCACTCCCTCTCTCCTATTTTTCTTCTTCACTCTCTCTTCTTTTATACCTTCAAATATTGATATTTAATAATTATATTAAAAATTATTTTAAAAAAATATTTGAAAAATTAAGAAAATTGACAAATGTAATTAACAATTTTAATCAAATTCAATTCAAAATCACTTTATGAAGAAATAACGAAGACGAAAAAGAAGATTTGATTATTCTTCTTTGAATATTATTTTTAATACAGAATACACTAAACGTTTAATTTTTTTAGTAAAGATTAGTTGACTCTAATTTTAAAAATTTTCTAATAATAAAATAATTATTGAACGAATTGACCTTAAAAAATTAAATTTATATGTATAATGATATTTTTTAATAAAAAATATAGTTTATCTTTTTTTTTAAAAAAAAATCATTGAGCAATAAATCAATAATAGCCCGGTGACACTATTGGAAGTAAAGGTCAAGTGCAACAAATTATATAGGTTAATGTTTACACGCACAATTCATTCTATTACAACTTCTCACACTTCACATAATTTTAAGAGTAATGCTTAACACACTCTTTCTCCATAATGTCCTTACTTGTCCATTTATCACCATTAGATTTTTCAGTGGACCTATCACTTCTTTTCATGTAAAAAATTTAATAGTGATGAATAGATAATAAAGACATTATAGAGAAAAAAAAATGTATATTGAACATTTTTCTAATTTTAAATAGATTGTCCTCCTCTATTTTTTAAAATAAAATGTGTCATGCCCTTAATGTGACACGGTGAGAATATGAATTTTCTAAAATGAAACCAAATGGAGAGAAGTTCATAACTTCAAATCTCTTGCAATGTTTTTCCTTAAGGAACAAAGAATTTGTGCCTAATGTCGTGCTAAGTCTCATTGGTTCACAAAGAACTCAACATTTCAACGTTCCTCTCAAAGGGCAAATGAATTGAAAGAATGAAACATATAACATTTTCTTTGTAGTTTAAAGTCAGCTTTAGTTGCTTAGTCTTTTGCCATCGATTTTGTTCAGTGAATCTTTGTCATCACTAAAGGATCATTTGCTTAAGAGGAAAATACTTTTTTGAAAACTATTTTCTTAACTTGCTTGAGTTTCAAATCAATAAAATAACTAATAGGTTTTGATCAATAAAAAATGATAATATATTTGAGAGAAAATGATTTTTCTACTTATTTAAAAGAAATCGCTTTTCAAATTATTTTATATTATACAATCTAATTCTCCTACTCTTCGTTTTTCTTTCTTCGTTCTCCTGTCTTTTTCTCTCTCTGTATCTCTCCCTATTTCTCTTCCTTTTCTCTCTACTCTCTTCTATCTTTTCCTCTACCACTCTCCTTTTCTCTCTTTATTTTATTTTCCATTTTCCTCTCTCGCTCTCTTATCCTTTTTTCCCTCTCCTTTCTCTCCTTTGTGCCCCTCTATTTCCTATCTATCTTTCCCTTCCTCCCCCACTCCCTCTCTCCTATTTTCCTTCTCCACTCTCTCTTCTTTCATGCTTACAAATATTGATATTCAATAATTATATTAAAAATTATTTTAAAAAAGTATTTGAGCAATTAAGAAAATTAGTAAATGTGACTAATAATTTTGGTCAAAGTATAAATTAATTTTATGATGAAATGAAGAAGATGAAAAAGAAAGATTTGATTATTCTTCTTTAGGTATTGTTTTTAGTACAAAATACACTTAATTTTTCATTTTTACTGGTAAAGATTTTATTGACTCCAATTTTACAAACATTATAATAATAAAATAATTATTGAACAGCTTGACCTTAAAATATGAAATTTGCATATATAATAATATTGTTCAATAAAAAAAAATAGTTTACATTTTATGCACTAAGCAAGAAAAAATGCACAAGAGAAAGTATTTTCTCTCTCATTGTCCAAATAACAAAAAAAAAAAAATTGATTCATTTTCTAGAAATATACTTCCTTAAGTTTCATGAAATTTCATTTTTGTCGGAGGGAAGGGATTCTAAAGCTGACTTAAAACTTGCCAGCATCCATGTTGGTATAAAAGATACTAGCTAGTTGATTATGAAAAATAGTAATATATATGATTTATTTAAGGCATAACAAGATGAATTCAACAATTTTATTTCTCTTTGTTTCTGTTCATATTTTAATATAATTACAGTTTTTTTATGTGTTTATCGCTTTAACATAAAATTGATATAAAGAGCATCAAGATTCTTTTACTACTCGGAAGGAATTCTGTCTTTGTGCTTTTAACCCGGTTTTAAATTTGATCTACTAGTGACATAAATCAATTTTATGTTATTTACTTATATATTGTTATGTTATTAAAATATTATTAAAACTCTCTTATTGTTAATAAAAAAATTTAATTATTATTGTTTTAATAATGTTTCATTTTCTTATTTATTTATAGACTATAATGTAAAAAGTTTTATATTTTATCACCTCCCTTAGAAAAACCTAATAACACCTATATTTTTGTTTATATTCATTGCAGAAGTATTAATATTTAAAGATGTTTTCAATGATGCTATTAGAAAAAAAAAAGAGAAAAACTATAATAATTTATAGAGGATTGCTAACTTATAAAAAGAGAAAAATTACTTTTTTAATTAGATCAAAATATAAATCTTCATTTTAAAACAGCTTAAATCAGGAGACATTTTAGTAATTAAGAAAGAGAAGAAACATCAAATGATTTCAATAATAAAGCAAGAGAGAAAAGTCAATTATTCCATAATTACTGGACTTATTTGTAAATCTGTTACTCTTTCTCTCACCTCTCCCTTCATTAACACTTCGAAGTGCCAAGTTAATGGATAGTAAACCAGATTCAATAGAGTTAATAATAATAGAGGATTTGGATTTGATTGACAAAGATGGACGTGGAAGATGCATGCCCATAATTATTGATTTACGTAGAATGAAGATATTTTCATCCTTATAATTTCATAAAATTTATAATTTAATTATTATAATTTTATTTTATGTAATTATATCTTAAAGTTTAAAATAATCACATGCAACTAACAATTTTCAATATCTCTACTAAATTTTATTTTTATTGACTTACCATATTTATCTCATCAAAATTCATTTATTAATCATTATTTATCATATAAAAATATTACTTTTATTATTTTCTTCAGAAGAAAAAAAAAGAAATCTAATTCAAAAGGTTGATATTTTATTCTTTTGAAATCATTGATAGAAAATAGAAAAAAAATTGGATTTAAAGTTAGTTTTTATTATTTAGATTTAATATAAAATAATGATAAAGACTTAACTATAAATTATTTTAAACTTTAAAATATAATTATATAAATAAAACTTTAAAGATTAAATTATAAATTTATTAAAATTATAAGAAGTAAAATTCCTGTTAATTCATTGATATATTTTCTTTCTATGTACTATTTTTATGTACTATTTTTATGGTGTCAAGAGACAAATATGACACTATAATTATATAAATGGAAGCCTATTATATCTTTATAAGATTGAAGGTAGTGGCTTAGCAGCTTGAGTCCTCGAGCGTAATTGGAAGTTTGATTTATCGTACCGGTTCTACCACATCTCTCGTGAAGCTATAGAGAGGTTCTAGGGAAGGCCTAAGCTGGTTAGAGTTTATGCCCATATAGTCAAAACATTGTCTGTACATCATATTTACTGAGCTGCTTATGTTAATCATGATTCTCCGCACCTCAGCATTACTAATTCTAGCTCGAATGACCAGTGCATCGTTGTGTGGGAATGTATTCCTCGAGCGTCTTCATTAGTAAAGGTGATGCAATCAGAGCTCATCCTAACCTTTTTCGTTGGTCCTTTAGCTTCATCGTACCTTGCAAGTAGGACATGTTTTACCTCTCACCCATACCACTTGTGTGACCTTTTGGAAGTTCTAGCGATGTAGGGTCTATCATGGATGGTAAATATGATCTTTACCAGGGGTGTCTCCTTATGATCAAGAGTCTGTTGACGCTAATGCTGCATTGGTTGCTAAGGCTGTGGAGGTCACTGCCCCAAAGGTTGCACCACATAGCCCCTCGAGCGACCTCTCTTGATGAGATCCTCAATAGCATCCTTAAATGCCCAGCACTCCAAAATATTATGCCCAACCTCATTGTGATAAGCACAAAACTTATTCCTATTCCTACTCTCGAAGGGGGTCCTTAGGGGCCTAGGCTTCCCAAAGTTCTCCTTATCCTTTTCTATTGCAAAGATCCTGTTTGGAGCATTCGAGAGGACGCTGTAGCTATCGTGGCAACCCTGGCGCTGAGGTCGCTCACCCCTAGCCTTTTTCACGACCTGGCTGTCAGAGTCATCTTTTTGACCTTCTCTATTCTTCTCACTATTGGTTCTCTTTTTGCTCCGATTGGAGCTACTTGCCTCATCCTTTCGGTTGGGCTTCTTCGGGCCAAAAGTATCCTCCCACCTAATTTCCTTGGTGGTTAACTCACAGAATTCACCCAAGTCTTTCACTAGAGACTTGTATATATCTTCATATAGTTTCCTATCCTTGTAAAGTCTAGCCAAGATCACGGTGAGGATGCTTTCGTCAGAAAAATTTTCTATATTGCTAACCTGGCACCAGAATCGGGTGATATAGTCTTTCATCTCTCCACTAAAAGACTATTGCAAGGTGATAGGACGGTGCGAGCTATCTCCTTAGCACCTTATACTGGTTGAAAAACCTCTACTGACATTCTTTCCAGCTGTGAATGTTGTGAGCTGGAAGACTCTAAGCCAGGTTCGTGGTATTTCCCAGAGGGTGGCTAGGAAGACGTGACATTTGACCAGGGAACTGGTTGTCTGAAGATCCATCTGGAGATTAAACACATCCAGGTGGTCATACAACTTTGATTTATAGGTCATTTTTCTAGTTATTGCACCATTTGAAGCAGCTCTTCGATCACTGAATCTTGTGCCTCCAATTGACGGCTGGTGGTTCGCTGACTCTTGTCACCTCCCTAATAATGTAAAGGGCAGTTTGAGTCTTTAAGCCTTTTACTATACTCATGACTCAATGAATAGTAGTTTGATCTATGTCCATGATTGGTCCTGTTCAAGCCTTCTCCTCGACGCAAGCTCTCATGTTGCTGATTATCTCCATCATTGTCCTTGTGAGTTTGATAGACCTCTGACCTCAATCGTGAATTGGACGAATGAACAAAACTAGCTCATTAATGTTCTTCTCTATTAGGCCTCTCTTGTGAAATGCCATGCTGTTAGAGCCCTCCTCAGAGCACAGCAGCTTTAACTTATCTTTGTGTGCTTTGGGCCTGTGCTTGAGCCAGCGCCCTAACCACATCGGCTAATTCCCTCACCGTGCTGTCAAGTTCCCATTGATGCTGGAGCCATGCTTGTGCTTCATCAGTCCCAAAAGTAGTAGGCTGGTGAGGAGTCAGTGGTGCCATACTGGTGGCGACTCCTGTTGTAGGGGCAGTAGAGGCACCTGCAGCAGGAAGGATAGAGCCTCCAATCGGTAACTGTTCCCATTTTTGCTCCACGTGACCATTAGGCTGGTCTGCGGTAGTGTCAGTTCTTTACACAACAAATCACAGAGAAAAAAAGTGTAATTTGGACCCTCCCTCTAGTGTCAAAATGTTGATTGTAAAATCCACTCAACAGGAAAAGTTCAGTAATTTCCCAAACTACAGATTGAAAGCGTTCAAAGAAGAGATTGAAAAGGAAAGAAGAGCAAGAAACACCAAGAGCTTTTCAACGTGGATCAGCTAAAGTCAGAGTGACCCTTACGTCTACAGTGGTTATATTCACTTTTGTGTGATTATTTCTCTGTTTACAGTTTAGTAGAGCAATAATACATGTATCTCTCACTATTTTGGTAGAGTTTCTGCATGTATTTCTCCCTCCCCCTTTACAATGGTTTTTTTCCCTATTTATAGAGGTAGGAGGTTACAAATATAATTTGACAAGTTGTAAAACTATCTTTTCTGTCGCATAGGGTAATAAATGCTAGGCAATTCACTATAAATTTTTGGGGGCTAATTTATTGATTTTGGGGGTTGATCTGTCAGTTGGGAGTATGTACCTCTGGTTGTTGACTAGACTTTGGCGTTCTGTACCTGTGCTCAGGGTAGCTTGCTTGGCGACTTGAGCTCACGCTAAGTGACCTGCCTAACTAGTTCCTGCGTCCTTGCTTCGGAACAGGCTGGGCTCTTCTCAGCTGGGCTAGTTCATTGAGCCTTTGCCAGCCTATTTCATATAGCTCCAAAAATAACCATAACATTAATGATGATGATCGAGGTGAACTTATCCCACGTGAGGTATTATCCGCTTTGGATGTATCAATAGGGTGGGGTCATGCCTTCCTTCTCCCCAGATGTATCCGCATAATTTTGTCCTTTTTTCTTAAAAGGGCCCTCACTTGGGTAAGGCTTGTGCTGTCTTAGACTAGGGTGAGGTATTATCTACTTTGGAGGGTCTTATGGGGTTCCCTCTGCTAGCTCTTCATGATTTTGTCCTACTGAGGGTCCTCACTTGTGAGAGGGAGTAAGCCCCCAACCATATAAGGCACAAGCTCACTTAATTTTTCATTAGTGTGAGACTTTTTTTACCCACTCCTCATTTTTACCATCAACATAAGCCCTCCAAGTCGGGTGGGCTTGTGTATGGTGTAGGCAAGGGGTCCCTACAGACGGCGCCAATGATGATGATTGAGGTGAACTTGCCCCATATGAGGTATTGTCTACTCTGGATGTATCGATGGGGTAAGGTCATACCCTCCTTCTCCCTGGATATATCCACATGATTTTTTCCTTTTTGCTTAAAAGAACCTTCACTTCTGAGAGGGGGTGAACCCCTAGCCTTATAAGGTACAAGCTCACTCGACTTCTCATCGATGTGGGACTTCTGTTTACCCCCTCCTCATTTTTACCATCAATATAAACCCTCCCAAGTCAAGTAAGCTTGTGCTGATGATCGAGGTGAACTTGCCCCACATGATGCATTGTCTGCTTTAGATGTATCGATGGGACGAGGTCATGCCCTCCTTCTCCCTGGACGTATCCGCACGATTTTGTCTTTTTTTCTTAAAAGAGCCCTCACTTGTGAGAGGAGGTGAGCTCCCAACCTTATAAGGCATAAGCTCACTCGATTTCTCATCGATGTGGAACTTCTTTTTACCCCTCCTCATTTTTATCATCAACATAAGCCCCCCAAGTCAGGTGGGCTTGTGCGTGGTGTTAGTAGGGGGTCCCCACAGACAGTGCTAATGATGATGATCGGGATGAACTTGTCTCACATGAGGTATTGTCCGCTTTGGATGTATCAATCGGGCAAGGTCATGCCCTCCTTCTCCCCAGATGTATCCGCACGATTTTGTCCTTTTTTCTTAAAAGGGCCCTCACTTGTGAAAGAAGGTGGCCCCCAGCTTTATAAGGCATAAGCTTACTTGACTTCTCATCGATGTGAAACTTTTTTTTACCCCTCCGTATTTTTACCATCAGCATAATCATAGTTAGATTAATAACAACATTACAAACAGGAAAAGACTAAAATTGGATAATAATTATATACTAGCACAAATTATTTAATTTATCCTATATTTTCTTTGGTTTTGAACAAAAATTGGGCTCATAATTATGAACACCTAATCGTTCCTTATACTAAACTTTTATAATAATTATAAATTATGAGGTTTAATTAGTAATAATTATAATATATAATTAATTAATGGGAGAACTATCTTATGCAATTGTAAATCAAATATAATAAAAAAATAGATAATCAAATTAAGAATAATCCAAAACAAATCAGGCCTCACAATTTATTTAGAACATTATATTAAAAAATGTTTTGTACAATAAAATATTGTAGGAATAAAATAGATTAATTATAATAATATATTTATAATAAAAATAATAAAATATTTAACTAAAAACAATAAAAAAACATGTAAGACTTCAACTTTTCAAGTTATAGAGCATTTTTATTCCTTTTTTTTTTTTGTTCTTCAAGTTAGGTAGTTTTCTTTTCATAATTTTAACCCATCTTGTATATTAATAAATAAATTTTAATTTATTATTTTTATTTTATATTATATAATTTTATATAATAAATAATATTTATTATATATAATTTAAAATATTTTATTTTAAATTCTATTATTAAAAATATAATTATTAAAATATTTTTATTGTAGAAGTATTAAAGAGATGATATTATTTTATTATTTATTAATACAAGATGATTTTGGAATATATGAGGTATAAGAAATAAGGATATAAAAAGATTAATCTATAAATGATGAAATGATCAATTTTATTGTTTTTATGATGGAATAAAATTTTTATCATTTAATGAAATAATTATTGTCTAAAGAATAAGTATTCTCATTTATAATACATATCAAATAAACTTTTTATGTATTCTCATTCTATCTAATCAAAAAATGACATTAGTTATTTTGGTTTATTTGTTTTCTTTACCGGAGAATATTATGAAAAAAAAAAAAAGAAAGGATAAAAAGCACGTTTATGTATAAAAAAAGAAAAAGTAGGAAGTATTGTGAAGAGAAGTGGTAGATAGCCTTCCAAGTCTCCAACGACATTGGTCTCATTTTTGGACAAGTGTGATTAATACTCTGTCTTTCAAGAGTACTCATGTAAGACTATCCCCATTGCAAGTTGCTTAAGAGAGTTGCTTAAGTATTTTTTATTAATTTTTTACTGGGTCCCATACTGCCACATCATTTTGCACTCCTTTAAGCAACTCAAGCAATTTTATCCCACAATGGTGTAATTTTATCAAGTTTCTTAAATGGGTCCCATAATTTATCTCACTTCTTTTAACTTATCTCACAACTGAACTCACTTTTTTCTTAAGATGCAGTTGCTTATTAAGCAACTACAATGCTGACTCATACCTTGGGAGTTGCTTCACAATGGGAGAGTTG
>JANHAO010007165.1:0-20931 GCA_026873985.1 Saraca asoca
TCATATTCATGTGCACTTTAATTTATTTGAGAAAATATATATTATTTTGGACCAAGAATAAACGTAGGGTTTTATTCATTAAGTTCTGTTACCACATTAAGTATTTGAGAAACTAAGTATATCGTGATACATGATTGATATTACTCGTTATTAGAGGACTTATCACTATGATTTGTGTATTTATTTTCTCATAAAATTGTCTGATGAACGTATGCACCAAGTGGGAGAATGTAACGTTTTGCAATCTGAAATGATGCAACCGTTTGTATTTGAAATGGTGCAACCATTTTTTGCAACGACTATTTTTTGAAAGTGTTAACCATTTGCATTTTCTTGATGGAAGAAAAGACAATATATATACACTAGATTCTGGGGTCCTCTTACTGCTTTTTGACATATTTCATACACCATCAAAGTCAAAAAGAAAGTGTGAGAAATCTTCTGGAATATTGAAGCAAAACCAACCCGAACAACAAAGCAATGGCTGGAGATACGCTTCCGTTTTTCAGTTTAATCCTTGTATTTTATATGTGTTTACAAGCATATATAGGGTATTTTGATTATCACATTTTTCAACGAAACTGATCATACAACGGAATTCTGACAAATTTTTTAAATATTTCAGATGGATTTTCCAATAGATTTTAGTTATCAATAATTAATAACCTTTTCAATTTTAATCACTTTTTCCAACGAATTATTTCGACAAATGCGTGATTTTTTGTAATGTTTGTAGAGATTACTTATAGGAGGAGGAAAACAAAAGGAACATTTGTTAGGGGTAATTATTCTTCTTCTTTGTAGATGGCAACCAATATATATAGTACAAGAGAGATAAGTCATAGAGTGAAATACTTTGATTTCCCCTAAAGTTTAACAAAATTAGGTGGATCTCCTCTATAGTTCTAAAACCTATACAAACCTTTCTCTTAGCCAAAATTAATACTACATATAACTCCATTTGTAACGGAAGTTGTATTTTTCCATTAAAAGAGTAGTTAGTAGTCACCTTTAACCACAAATTGTCAATATTGCCCTTTAAAATCTTGGTTAAAATGTGATCTCTATCAAGGCAACCCTACATTTTCTATTTTGAAGGTTTTCAGTGAGTTTTTATAGATAGAAAAAAATTGGTTTAGAAACTAAACTATGAAAATGAAGTGGCGAAAAAATTACTTCATCAATAGCAATAGCACAAAATAGGGGAAATCTAGAAGGAAACAAATATTCATATCCAAAATTAATACTTGGACCAAAAAATAAAGGAGCATAAAATCAAGAAGGGGAAGAGCACATCAAACTCCTCATAATGAATGAAAAATGGTGATTTTAAGAGTCATTGTTAGCATAGTCAAAATACTTGCTTCTATGAGAAGTCTAGTTTCTAGGAAATTTGGTATGCTTCGTAAAGTAATATATTAGATCATTTCATCATAGTCTGACCCACCAAACCAAAGGGGATAAGCATGTGCATACTAAAAATGTGGGTCCAATCTCCAAAAAGAGGCAATTTTTCTCTCCCTCAAATTTCAACCAAATTAAAAATTATAAAATTAAAATATCTAATTTATATTTAGAGGATTTAATTTTGATGGAGATAATGTTTTGATCATTACTCATATCATATATAATGAAAATCTTTTCCTTATTATAATTAAAGTTGAGGCAATGTTTGGTGGGGGCATTGCCGGAATGGTATGGTGGTGGTGTGATGGCTAGAGTTTTGGAGGTGAGAAAAGACATAAGCACGAAGAAGTGGGGGATGAAGAAGTTTTGATGAGCATAGAGTGGTGTTAGGATGAAGAAGAAAAAGGAGAGAGAAAAAAAGAAATAGTCAAAGATAAAAAGGGATAAATAAATTATTTTATAATTCAATAATAGTTAAATTATAAAAAATGAATTTTAGACTATTCAAGTGAATATTCTAGACAGAATCTGTTGAGTGGAATTTTATATAGATTTTAGAACTACAAAGAAGATTCGAGTAATTTTATTAAAACTCAATAAATGTCTAAGTATTTTACCTTAAGTCATATGAAAATACAATCTATATTTAAATTTGAATTGTTAATGTAGATTGATATGATAATGATAAAATCTTGAGTTTTAAATTTTTTTTTCAGTTAAGTGAAATTAGTTATTAATTATTAAAATGATGTGATCCTAGATATAAAAGTGTTAATATATTTTAAGATTGATTTATATTCAAATATTTGTGATAGATTATAAATAAATTTAAACTAAAAATCAATTAGAGATAATTTTTTTAATATGCAATTTTTTTTCAAAATAGATTAATTCAATTTCTTTACTTCAAATTATTTATTTTTATATATAATATAAAAGACAGTTTTATTAATAACATTTAATTAGAAAATGATTTTTTATGGAAAATATTTTAATAACACTGCAACACCTATATATAAGTTTCTAAGTTCAATTTTTAATATATATATATATATATATATCTCCCAATGGCAGTTTTATTACTATAAATTTGTATTTTTTATTTATTATTAACAATAGGTTATTACTGATAAAATTATCATGCATTTAATTCTATATAAATATCAGTAGGACTAAATTGAAAATTATAAATTATGATGTATATAAATAACTTAGACCAAAGTCATATTAACAAATTTAAATTAAAATTAATCACAGATAATTTTTTTAAAAATGATTTTTATTTTAGTATATTGATATGATTTATATTTTATATAAAAAATATAATATGTAATTAAATAAAAAGTTTTGGTGGAAAAAAATTAATGAGAATACGACACTTGACAATTTTTGTTTTTCATGGAACTCTTTTAATAAGATAATATAGATTTATATTTTATATAAAATAAATATATAAGTATAATATTTAATTGAAAATGATTTTGACGAAATTTTTTTTAATAAGAATGTGATATTTTGTTGCAAGTGGAAGTCATTTAATAATATAACAAGGTTTATAATATATATTGATTTTTTATTGAGTTTCATCAATAAGAATGATAAACAAGCAAATTTTTTACATACATTGCATTTTATTTATTGTACTTTATATTTAAACTACTTTGAACATGGATAAAATTTTAAAATTTTTGAATTTTACAATTTAATATATTTATAGAGTAATGTTTGCGGGCACTTTTCTAATTATTTTGTACATTTAAAATACCAGAACATAAAATAATTTCATTGGATAATTAAAAATTTTTAAATTTATGAAAATTTTTGAAAAGAAATTTTATTTTAATCATTTAAAATACCTTGGAGTTTTGGAAATCCTTGGACAGCTTCTATTCCTTCGACTCTCTTCCTCTGGTTGCGGCCGCCCCAGCTCTTCTCTCACTGCACTCCTCTCCGGACCACCGCTACCATTGCTCTTCTCCGTCGGACGTCTGCCGCTGCTTTTCTCCCCTGAATGGCTGCCTCTGCCTCTCTTACAATCTCAAGCTTCTTTTCTCTTACACCACGGGAACTGTGAATTTCAAAGGTCCGTTTGTGTACCCACATCTCTCTTTTTTTCAATACGTATTCAATCTTTCTTTGTACTGTGTTTGTAGACGTGATCTTTTGAATGGTTTTATGACTATATTTTTTTTATTGGTTTAAAGCAATTGGGTTGTTCATTATGTGCATGATGTATGTTCTAGGTGAATTCAAAAGCTTGAATTTAAGGGGGGGTAAAGAAAAGAGGTTTTGTTGTTCAAGGTTTTGCGTTTGCTAGTAGAATCTTTATTCTTAGATCTAAGCTTACAAATTAAAAAATTAAGCT
Organism: Saraca asoca; assembly: GCA_026873985.1. Classification (NCBI taxonomy): domain Eukaryota; kingdom Viridiplantae; phylum Streptophyta; class Magnoliopsida; order Fabales; family Fabaceae; genus Saraca; species Saraca asoca. Next base: position 3,773 of record JANHAO010007165.1, read on the forward strand.
GCAAAGACTTGCATATTTGGTACGGAATATAGCTAAAATCATAGAATGGAAAACTACAACTATGTGATTCTGATAATGTACAACATAATGATTCCAAACAACTATGTGAACATGGTAAAGTAAACCATCTAAACAGTGCCATATTGGTTTGAAAAGTTTATAGTAGGATCATGCTTTTGCTTGGGGGAGTGAAGTTTTGAATTTGATGTTTGAGGCATTATACTGATATATTAATATATTAGAAGAAAAATGCTATCTGTTGCTGTGAAATGTGACCACAATGCTATCTAATTACATTAAACTGTTGAAAATCCTCTTTGTAATTAGTTTAATTAAAGATGGCTTTGATTTTGTTAGCCACATGGGTAAGAGTATTTCTTTAAGGCTTCGCTACTTCTTTTTACTTTCTATAGGAAGTAAATTTTGAAGGTTCAATAGTAAGGGGTAAATATCCTTTTAACTTTGTTGCTTCTATGGTCCCTTTGTAACAAAAAAAAAAATGACTTTTGGCTTTGTTGCCTCCTGGCACCATATTAGTTTTTTTTATTGGAGATGTCTGAGCTAAAATTTCTATTTGAGTTCTGTTTGTCTCTGGGCTTTTGAGGAGTGTGTCTGTGTTTGTGGGGTATAGATATTCTCTTCTTCCGTTAGTCTCTGAGCTAAAATTAGTGAAATATCTATTTCATGAAAAATTAATGCTAATGATATAAGTAATATAATGTTTCTATCAATAATTTATTGCCTGAAAAGTGAAATTATAAAATTAATAGTAGTGATGTATTCTTTTTTTTTTTTTTTTCTTATTTTCATGATTACTGCTTTTTCATTTTCAGAATATCAGTTTGAGACATTTGAGTTTGAGCTATGGCTGGACATTTTCTGGTTTATTTTGAATCTTTTAGGGATGAATAAGGATCATGTTTGAATAAATTGAAAATAATTTGTTGGTTACTTTATAGCTTTTAATTTATAGTTTAATTAGTCTAAGCTTACATAATTGATTTTAGGTATGTGTTTTAAGTCCTAATGTGTTTATATTACATTGAGTCAAATTTAAGGGGTAAAAAAAAGTCATTGAGTGGACTTTTTCCAGGGTTTAAGATTACCTTGCCTTTCCAATTGTAAGCTTCCAGTTGCAGCCACAAAACCCTGCTATAGCATCTCCAACCTGAACTTTACCAGATGGGCAGGAAGAAGAAATTCATTGACAAGAAAAAGTCAGCAACATTTCAATTACTTGCTCGTGACTCTTCAGATCCTAATTATGGTGAAGAACCTGGAAGTGACCGAGTTTTTGTCCGTGTTGATAACAACACTGTCTCTGTCGAAACCTTTCTAGGCAATGATGAACTTTGCCATGCTTCTGGCGGAGAAGGTCCCAATTCCATTTTTGCTGATGCACCTGACGATGATGACGATGGTGAAGACGATGACAGGGTTTTTGGACACACTATGATGCCACGGAGTTTCATGGATGCGAATATGGGTATGGCTCAGCCATTGCCGGAACATGTAAGGAAAGAGATTCTGGAGCTGGGTTTTCCAGATGATGGTTATAATTACCTAACTCATTTGAGGGAGATTAAGAATACTGGTGGTGGCTCCATATTTTACCATAACCCCAAGTTCAGGGTCGATTACCTTCCTCGTGATGTTAAGGTTGGTTAAATTTTTTTGTTAGATTGTTTACATTTTTCAAGTTTGAGTTCGTTGAGAATCTTAAAAACCAAGACTTTGTTAAGCATGGGGGGTTTAAGAGTTTATTCTTTTATTTTGATTTTTTATTATGCGTAAAGATGATTAATCGCATTCTCTTTTGGTAATTTTAGGCATATGATGCTTCAAGATTACAAATTTCTGGAGTAAATGAAGAGCCCCATGAAAAGTCTATCTGCAGTGTTGCATCCAAAACTACGAACTTGAGGATTCAGAAAGCAGTTGATCCTGAAGTAGCTGCATTGCTTGATGATAGTGATTTGTCGCGGCTTGGCTCTGATGTTGAAGACTTGGAGGAAGACTTTGTTGTTCAGGCAAACCTTCCCAAAGAAGAGGATGCAAATGGGGTGAACTTGACTAATTCAGAAGTATTATGTGCTTCTGCTCATTCTGAAGTTGCAGATGATAAGGGATTTCTGGATGGAGTTACAGATTGTGTAGCAGGAGTGGACTGTGTCAGTGAGAAGCCAAGAGTTCGTCGTATTCTAGATGAGCAATTTGATCTAGTGAGTTCTGCTATTTATCTTTGATATCACACTTCTTTTCATAATCTAAATAAATTGATTTTGACTCCAAAGAATGTCCTTGCCCCCTTAATTTCTCCTTTTTTTTTTTATTCTTTTGTTTATTGACTCCTTTTCCACCTTTCAGTCTTTCACTATATAATTCTCATCCTTAATATGCTTTGTATGCTGTAGCTTGAACGTCAGGAATATGGAACTGATGATGGTGATGATTATGATAACTATTTAGCTGGTGAAGATGAATTTCTTGCTGAAAAGCTCAAACTAGCTCTTAGTGGCCATCATGTTAAGGATGGTCGAGAACTTGGGGATGACAAATATAAGGTTCCTGCAGATTTATTGAAGAATAAAGTATCACCATTATGTGGAAAGCAAGAAGAATCTGTAGATGATATTATCCTCCGTTGCAAGGAATACGCTGAGAAGTATGAAATTGAAGATGAAGAAGACAAAGTTATGATTTTTGTAGAAGAAAGTAGTGATGAATCAGAAGTTTGGGATTGTGAGACAATTGTGACTACATACTCTAATCTAGATAACCACCCTAGAATAATTGAACCACCTGAAGTAACCAGGAAAAAGAAATTGGCTGAAATTGTATCTGCAGCTTCGAAGTCCTCTAGTCATGTGATATCTCTTAAAGGAAAAGAGAAGCTCCCAGTGGATTTATTGCCTGGTGGTAAAAGACCTAATCCAGAAAAGGCCAATGGAGTGGGGACTATGAGAACTGAACAATACAAGAGAAAACAACATGGCCAAGAATCAAAGGAAGAGAAGAAAGAAAGGAAGGTATCCGTTGATATTGTTCACAGTACTGCATACTCTGTTTCTCAACTGTCTAATTCTTCAATAATGCATGTTGTGTAATTGATAGAAGGATGACAAATCTTTCATACTTGGCAACTGCAATTTTGTAATGTATGCTTTGAATTATTTTGGAAATAAGTTACATGAAGTGACTAGCTTAGAATGTTGTTAGTGTTTGGGTTTACTACTGCTGTCTGTTACTACTTTCTCCAGAATGATGGTAAATGGTCGTGCTGTTTTGTAGGCTGCTGTGAAGGAGGAACGACGTGAGGCACGTCGCATGAAAAAAGAAATGAAGGGGCTTTACAAGAGTGAAGCACACCGGGCTCAAAGAGTTGCCGCCATATCTGGTCCTTCCTCCATTCATCTTCTGTGAGTGTTCCAATCTTTAGAACCTGCTTTCCATTGGCTGTATGAACATGATCAAAGTTATTTTGCGCTAACGTCCTGAATGTCTTAACAGGGTTGCATTTGAAAGATTATCTGACTGAGATGAGATTTTTTCCTGAGTACTTACACATTTTTGTTTTTGCTGTATATTTTCCTTGTAGGTAAGCTGACTGACATGAACTTGTTATCCTAGAGTTTGATCTTCCGTGACACTGAATATCGTTTTTATGTTTAGCTTTGGCGAGAAGAATACTTGTACCCAAGGTTATTTAACTCTTTGTGGGATTTGACATATGCATCTTATAAAAGGTGAAAGAGGAGTCTTGATTTTATTGCTTCATTGTAGTTGATTATGCTACTTTACTCGTTAAAGCTGGATTTGGATTTCTAGAACTTGCATAAGCGAGTTTGTATCTGTTAGACAGCGTGGAATATGCTGAGTCTCCTTGTCATGCATTTACAGAATGGCTTTGAGTGATTCGTTAAATAAATTTACGTTTAATTACAACTCGAAAATACCATGGGCTTCTTCATTTGTTAATTTTATCTATGTTAATATATTTTAAAATATTAAAATAAATATTTAATACGTAAAGATGACTTCGTTGTGTTCACTTGTGATTGCAAATACTCTAAAAGCACAAGATCTGAAATGTTAAAAAATAGCAAGGAAATGCTAGAAGATACACCAAAACACTAAAAGCACTAAACATTTGAAGTTTTGTCTGCAGGGACAATTTGTATCTGTTATGTTTCAATATTTCTGTTATTACAGAATCTTCTTAAAATTTACAACAACAGATTATAACAGGTAATATGTAACACATTAAGAACTCAACTTTCTTCTGGATTCTCAAGTGTTGCATTGTTTTCTTTTAATTGCATAACTTTATTTGATTTGTAGCTGTCACTCAATGGTTAATTAGATGATGACAGGACTCTTGAACCACCCTTCACACATGCATTTCATTTTTCCATAATTATCTGTCCTATGGTAGAAACAAGTTATTGCAATAAACAAGCATAAGGAACCACAGTCGTTATTGTGAAAATAAAATTGGTGTATTTGCTGAGTGCTACCACCTTGCGGGTGGAGTCATGTTATATGCATATACTGCATCTTTACATAAATAATTTTAATATTTTTTTTGAGTCCAAATCTAATGACAAAAATATAGTATGAGAACTCTGTATTTGCATTATGCATCATACATCCAGTTAGGGGTGGGGTTGGATCGTCTAGGAGTACTTTGTATGAATTTTTTTAATCAAATTATTTTTTTTTATTTACACTTCAATCGATACATTAACTAATTCAAATTTTAAAATCAATTTTAACCCTTTCAAGCAGGTTTAAAATGTTTTTAAATAGTTAATATTATTTTAGACTTATTGAAATTCTTTTTTTTATTTCTATTTTTGTGATTAATATTATTAATAGATAGTACTTATTGTTACAAAAATATAATTATAATTTTAAAATTTAATGTAAACTATCTTACAATTGTCATAACTCATAAATGATAGATATTTTTATACCATTGAAACATAAATTCATAAAATTATGCACAACATTGTATATATTATTTGTTTAGTTACATATTAATTAATAAAACTCTACTTTAAAATAATAATTATCATGTAATTTCACAATATATAAACAATCATCAATAAACTATTGTTTGATTATAGGATAAATTTTTAAACAAATTCAACTAAAAGTGGTTATAAATTTTTCAAATTATAAATCAATTTTTTTAAAAATTATTTGTTTTAAATCATGTCTGTATTTTAATCATTTTTAACCGTTTAATTATAATTTAATTTGATGAATTTTTTTTTCTGTTTGATTTTTTTTTTTTTTTTTTACTCTAATAGGTGGTATGTGATCACGTGGATGTGATGTAGTACTGGTTTGTGTCATGTATGCCCGTAAAAGTTATGTATTCTTCGACAACAAGTGTGTCTTAGTGCCAAGCAGTTGCTATCTAACGTCATCCAATCTTTGTTTGTCACATTCTCAACATTTAGATAATAGCTAGCGACCACTACTTGATTTGATGCCACATTGTGTTTGAGAGTCGAATGATGTTACGTTATATCTTGCAACACCAAAAGTGGTTCGATTTCATTTGATTTATTTCGCAAGTGTTTCCATTACTATGAAAGGAAATTGGTTCTGTGAGTTCCACCCATTTGAAGATAAAAATGGATCAAATCTACTCTTTTAATACCAATAAATTAACTAGTAACTTACCCATCTTTGTGTCTCGTTTTAGTTTTTCTTGAATTTATTCAGATATTGAGGTTGACTACTTACATTTTGATTTCTTTTTATTTTTATATCAATTCATGAGAAAAATTAAAAGTATTTTTTTTCTGTGAATATCTGTAAAAGTGATCATGAATTCATGTGTAAAAAAAAAAAAAAAAATTCTATATATCTACCTCTTTTAAAGCTTTAAAATAAAATAAAACAAAAGAAGAAGTATCATCATGCGAGGACTTGCCTCCTATGGATAGGATAGAATGGAAAACGCTGTTAACCATGTGAAAGAGAGGGAAGTGATGATGGGCTTGCAAATTCTGAGTTGTCAAAAATTATTTCAAGTGGGAATAACTTTATTTAATTGTATTTATTATTTAAAAATATAAAAAAATATTTTATTTATTCAAAATTATGTAAGGAAAGTGCTGTAAAAAAATAATATTTATTATTTTAAAGAAAAAAGTTATTTTTTAATATTATAATATTCTGTATTATTTTATCAATTATAAGATACATAATTAATATAATTTTTTTTACTTATGTATAAACTATAAATAAATGAGATTTTAAAACAAATACATTAACCTTCCTTAAACTATATAAAAAATACATTTATATTTCCTCTAATTTGGAAACTTATATTAATATCCCCTCTAATTTGGAAAAATAAATGAGATTATTAAGAAAAATACATTAACCTCTCTTAAATTATATAAAAATTACACTTGCATCCCATCTAGTTTGGAAATTTACATTGATCTTTCCTATAGCTTGAAAACTGACCTCCCCTTTAGATGTAAAACAAGCTATACATAAATCTATATTAAATTTTTTCATTAGATTTTTGTTAAATAGTAATTTTCCCTTGGTCAATAGTGTTATTTGATGAGTTAATATCAAAAAATTTCTCATGTGAAAATTCTCAGGTTTAACAGTTTTTTGACCAAAAGGAAGTACTTGAGAGTAAAACTCTTTATATTAATAATAATTTTGTCGTCGCCTAAATTTATTAGAAAAGAAAAATTAAACAAGCAATGGCTTATAACAAAAAAAATATATTTTATCATATAAAATAATTGAACTCATATTTTAAAATAAACCTCTAAAAATCACATTCACGCATGAGAATTAAAAAAAAATCTGGATTCATAACAAAAAAAAAATCATAAAAATTCTTGTTGACATATAATATATAAACAAAAAGAATTATAGGTTTAAGAAATAAAAAAAAATCACAAGCAAATATCATAAATTTGTGTGATAAAGTAAAATTCTAGTTTCAATATAATTACTAAAACACAACAAATCAAGAGAAAAAAAAAAGATTGAAGAATTGTAATTTCATCTTTATCCTTGATTTCTTTTAATAAAAACTGTTTTTTTTTTCTTTAATTTTTTTGCTTTAATGAGAGAGAAAACACAAAACTATAAATATTTTGTATTAATTTTAATTAGATTGTATAAAAGGTTATTTTTATTTTAGGATAATATAATAATTAAATATTATCTGATTTAAAAATCTAACTTGTACTTAACAAGTAAATATTTAAGGAATATTTCGTTATATTCCTAATTAAATATATTTAATTAGACTGAATATAGGATTTTAAATTAGAGATAAATTAATGTAATTTTTGTATGCCCTAAAAGGAATAAATGTATTTTTCTTAAATTTTTTTATATTAAAAATAACACGGGTGTATAAAATATTAGGAAGATTGGTACATTTACCGAAATTTTTAGAGAAGTGCAATGAATAAGGGACAAATGTCAATATAATTAAAGGTGAGAAATGGACATCCTATCCTTAAATATGACACAAATTAAGAACCTATTGATTTGAAGTAGTGCTGCTATTTTACCAAATGATATAAATTTATGAAAGAAACTAACCTAAGAAGTCCCAACGATCATTCCCAGGAAATTTCTTTTGATCTACTTAGAGTAAAATGATTAATGCTATGCATAATTAGTAGAATTTAACCAGGTTAAGTCTAGATCAATTTATATAAAATTTTGTTAAGCATGTCATAAATAATCAATTATAAAAAACAAATAATAATATTATTTTTTTTATTTATATATAAAGAATGGCCTAGTAAAAATTTAAGGAAGAAATAGTCAAATGAATAATTTGGTGGAAACTATAGAGAAAAATATTAGTAAAGATTATATTTGATACTGTCTCTCATATAATAAACAATAATGCTTGACATAGTTCATCTGATTAAGTTTTCAAATTACCAATGCTCATAATTAATACGAGAAAATGTAAAAGCAACATAAGCAAATGAATATATATTAAATTAATTTAATTAAGATTGTATTATGTGTTAAATGTCAAAAGTTACATGAGATATTTAATGAAATACACTAACAGTATGACGCCTATATCTTAGCGGATTATAATTTTAAAGAAAATTAATAACTACATTAAAGTTGTTGTACTATTAAGGCTTGATTTATAACCCACCTTGTGGATTAAATCCTTGAAAGAATTTGTCCAAATATTGGAACTTGATTTTTATTTTTATTTTTTTCATATTATATCAAAGGAAAAAGGAAAACATCCAAGTAACTTTTTTTTTTCCTAACAATCATTATTTTAAATTTTGATTGAATATCATATAAACTTAAAAGATAATGATCAGAGATGAATTGACATTGATATAAGAATAATGAAACTTATATTAATTAATAATTTGTTTAGAATGTGATTTATTTTATATTGTTGATTTACAAATAATTATTATATTTATCTTATGTATAAAATTTAAATTTTTTTAATAAAAATTAATAAATCATTATATAATTAAAATTTATTATATTTAAAAGACTTATTATACATTAATTTTAAGCTTATTGGTCATTAATAATTAATTTTGTGTTAATCTAAAATTTTATAAATATGACTTAGGTCATAAATATATTAAATTTAACCGTGAAGTTTATGAAGATTTTATCTTACAAAAAATTAACAATGAGTTTTTTTTTTTTTAATACCACACATCACCTTTATTAATTGTATCCATTTTGCAAGACCATATAAGATTATTTTATTGAAATAAATTAATATTTTTATTGTAGGCAAAAAAGAAAAAGAAGATAAAAAGAAAGCAAAAGCAGGTGGCCACCTCCTCCTTGCATCACTCTACTCCCTCTTTTTTCTCTGGACACTTCCCGCATCGCCCCTCTCTCTCTCTCTCTCTCCTCCTTTACCAACTAAGCAAAATCACTCACTCATTCACTCACAGCCTTATAACTTAATCTCTCCTTCCATGGCAGCAGCAGCATCAAAGCTGGTCTCTTTATTATTGGCAGCAGCCATAAGCATAGTTATAATGAGAATGAAAGCAGTGGATTGCCAAGAAATAGTAGGAGGAGGAAGAGGAAGCTGGTGTGTGGCGAGGAGTGATGCGAGCAGCCAGGCATTGCAAACGGCATTGGACTATGCATGCGGAGCTGGTGCCGATTGCATTCCCATTCAATCAGATGGTCTCTGTTTCTTACCAAACACCATACAAGCTCATGCTTCCTATGCTTTCGACAGCTTCTATCAGCGCAAGGCCAGAGCTCCTGGCTCCTGTGACTTTGCTGGCACTTCCACCATTGCCCAGACTGATCCCAGTATGATATATCAAGTCTCTTCCCCCATTGTCTACAAGTTTTTAGCAATTTATATTTTAATCTCTTCAAATATTTGTGTATAGCTCGCCTATTTTTTCTCAATTATTTTTGCTTCATCTTATTGATTTTTTTTTTTTTAATTTTTGTTGTGTTTTTAGGCTATGGATCTTGTGTGTACCCATCTTCTGCAAGGTATGCTCTTTTTCATTTATTGATTTATGTCACTGTATATTCTTGATGGATATGGTAGCGCAGAGTTCCATTCAAAAATAATAAATCTATATCAATTTTTTATGGAGAGTTTTACCCATTTTCAAATAATATTACGTAATGGTGCATATAGAATTATAGCTGATACATATGAGTATAACATTATTCAACTTTATTTTAAGGAGCCGTATTTTTAGAATAGTGCACCTTATTTCATTATTATTATGGTTATGTGGTTTTGTTACTTGATCTTCAAGCAAATGGATTCTGAGGTGTTGTTTGATTGGGGCTTTGTTACCCTTTTTCTCTCTTTTGAGTACAAAAGGCTTGACAAAGAGAATAGAATTAGATATTGGAGCAGAGTGAGCAAAAACACTGTGCTACAAATCTTGCTTCCGTTTGCTTATGTGGGGAACCAACCAAACTTGAAAAGGAAAAAGAAAAAATCTTCCTGACCAAGCACACATCCTCATAGTGCCATGTGAGCAAAGAGGAATACATTTGAGGGTTCCACTGATCTCACTCAGTTTTTAGCAGATAAACACACATTCTTCTGTTTTAAAACCAGAACCATAGGTTTTTTTTTTTTTTTTTTAAATAGAATCCATTGTTTCAATATATTGCGAGATGATATTATGAAAGTATTATTATTTTACTCTCTACATATTTTAAGTAATAATAAATCAAGTCTCATATTCAAGACGGAATGTAAAATAAGAGTGAATATTATATCGTTTGATAAAAATTAGAATTCCTAATTAAATTTATTTTTCTTATGAGAACATGAAAATAAAATCGAGAGCTAAAACATAAGAATAGAAGAGATTTCACAAAATTACCATAGTCGAATGGGTTGTGACTAATGTGAAAAAAGTGAGATTAAGTGGCTTGGTCAGAATTTGACACAAGGTTGGGTGACTAAAGCAATTTTGGTGGTTGCATTTAAGATGCTGGGTTTTTGTACATTATTTTATTATTATAAAATGAGAGAAAAGCACTGTTTCCGGTTATTACGAAGACTGGGGTCACATAATTTGACTGACATTGCAACGCCAAAGCCAGACAGCGTTAGCTCCTTTTCATGTTAAGCTGTTGGTCGTTGGATGAGTCTTCTCACCCAATTCCATCCAACGGCTGAAATTCATTGTGATCGTACTCCGTTGCTTTTAATTAATTTAATATATAGACTAACTGCTTGCTCATTTTATGTTGTCTAGCACTGCTGGAGGGACCAACACACCAATTGCAACACCGTCTATGAACAACCCAAACGTGCCAACTCCTACAACGACGACACCAATCTATGGTGGAGCCACCGGTGGAGTCAATCCAATGATGAACCCTCCAATTCCTGACAATTCAAGAGCAGCATCAGAGACTATGTCCAATGCATTTTTAGTTTCTTTTCCTTTTATTCTCATCCTCTGCCTTACATTTTAGCCAGTGTAGGATTTTGGGAAGAGCTACAGAGGCTTACAGTTTTGGTAGAAGCTCAAGGAAGGCTTTTGTTGTTTATAACCATATCCTCTAATCTTATTCCTCCGTTAAGGTTATGAACAAGTTAAAGCATGGCTGGACCAGAAAAAGCAGAGCTAGGGTTGTAGCAAAGTCTTTATTCAGATTCTAGAATTATAGGCCTCACATTTAATTTAATGGTTCAATTCAATTGTTCTCCTACCAACATTTATGTTTCACAAACAGTTATTCCATAAGAATATTAATAATTTTCTTTTAATTAAATTGTTTCCATCTTATATTTCAACATTCCTCTTTTTTCTCACATTTTTTTTTTCAATTTTCCCCATCATTTTTCAAGACAAATGACTTCACTGAACAACAAGGCCTCTAAATATGAACACTAGCTGAACTACAAGGCATTTGAACTCAATGATAAGATTAACAATACAACAAAGCAAAAATTTATGGCAAAAATAAAAGAACAAATTTGCACCAAAAAATTAAAATCTGAGCACCCTCATGCCAATTGGATTAATGAATAAGGTCTTGTACATAACGAAAGAAAAATATTGGAGGCTACATATCAAATGGCAATATGTATCTTTCTATTTAGGTAAAAAATCACATAATCTTTTTAAATCCTAAAGAATCAATTATTTCTGTGGTTCACTGGATTAATTTACCGATGCATAAAGCTCCAAGAATTGGTACAATCTCCATGCTCAATGCTTCCTCCAATATGAATTCTTGAGCTCAATCCTCAAGGATCCTACAAAGGAAAGGAAGAAATCATTCAGGAGAAGAATGCTATGTTGTTCTTGATGATTAAATATTCCAAGATGATATGGGAAATAAAAAAATGTCATGTTTAGGATAAGCTGTAGACTGCGGTTTCTGGGTGAAACTCAAAGAATATAAAAGAAACACTATGTCCCTAAATATAATCTAACAAGCTAAATTCATCGCTGCACGGTAGTGTGAGCTCCTAAAGGACAAAGTATCGCTGAAGTTACTTTGTAAATATACAAGTAAGTACAGTTAATATGAATGCTTAAACATTATGATGGAATAAATTCTATGAATATGCTCCACGTGCCTATTTTATTTACCTTTGGCTGCACTGGACACTTTTCAGGCTGTCTAACAATGTAGATAATATCTCCTGCTGTACTATACAAGTCTTGATTACGGTGCCAAATCCACAGAGCATGGGTTTCATTTTTGACCTGCATAAGGCAAACCTTTTTCAGATTATAGGAAACATGAAGTTACATGTAATGTTTGTATATAACAATGAGAGAGAGGACCTCTAGAATCCCATGGCCAAAGCTACTTTCTCTGAAAGCACTATAATCAGGCTGCCGGTCCCAACAAAATTTACCAGCTGCCGGGCCTGATGTGAAATTAAAAGCACAGAAACCACCCATAAAATCATCTGGTGTACTTGATGGCTCTGGACAGTTTCCAGGTTCATCGGCATGCTTAATTGCCATCTTTTCCCGGTTACCACCATCACCAACCGTGATGTAAACAGGACCACATGGATCCAACGTGTAGTTGTACACTCGGTTTGATCTCTCATATGCATCAACCTGTTTTACAAGTTCCCAAATAACAATTACTTGATTACAAAGTTTTCTGTTAGAGCTCATGTAAGTGTCTGATTTATCTAAACAGCTGGAGAACTGAAACAGAACATACCAGATAAATGAACATCACTGTCAGTTTTATTCAGATTTTTCTATTTATTTCACAAAAACTAGGGTTATCTACCATGGCAATGGCATTGTTCTAAAATATTATCAGCCAGACATACATTGAATTGTTTAAAATAATTAATGCTGCCCATAAATAGCAAACATGTAGGGAAATGGAAAGAGGAAATCATAGCAGTTTTTTGGTTTTAAATTTTAACCCATATTTTACATAAAAGTTGAAGCTATGTTCTGTAAATTCATCTTGGAGCTACTCTATCTGATATCTAAGAAATTAAAGTTTGACATGCCCATGTTTGGAGAGAAAATCAATTTATATGAGATCATCATCTAAGCATTTTCATCCCAAAAGTTTTAAGAGGTTTATATTCCTGATTAGAAAATTAGAACCACAGACTACCCTCATATATTCACTATATATCTTATATCAAGCATATGTGAAATAACTGACATTGGCTTGGAGTTGGCATATACTTATCAAAATATATAAAAATAAAATCTGAGCTGTCCTATTGAAGTATAAGAAAAATGAGACGCAATGCTGACGAGAACCAGTAACAGTGCACTTACATGTCCATTGAAGACAATGTCAACTCCATATATATATAGTAACTCTTCCATCTCTGCCCTCATACACTCTGCTTCTCTATAATGTGCCTTGTAAGTACTGTACCAAGGTGGATGCCATGTAGCTACCAACCATGGAGTTACTTCTCTGTCAACAGTAGCCAAGTCTCTCTCCAACCACTTGTACTGGTCCCCTGCAATAAAAAACCACATGACACCAATTAAAAGTCACTAAGTGTGAGCGTTCAGCATTCAGTAGTAATAATCAGGACTCTCCTTCTGTAATGCAAGCAAATAAACAATAGTAATATTTTTGAAACAAATCAATTTAAATAAGTAATATTGATCATAGAGAGGACTGCAGGAAAAAACAATGAAAAATGAGTTCACCTGATTTGTTGTATGATATGTAGGCCCCAAGCATTATAAAATGTATTCCCCCAGCATTGAAGGAATAGTAGAATGTGGAACATGATCCGCTTTCTTTAGAAGGAAAAGCAAATCGAGAACTATAAGCGACAAACGTCTGGTTTTCAGCCTGTTCTTCTATCTCATGATTCCCTTCTATTACCATAATTGGAACATTAGATATCAGAGGTTGCATGTACCTGGTATCAATAATCAACATTAATTGCTTGAGCTGAATTGCTGATACCTTAAAATCTCATGTGAAAAACAAGACAAGGGGGCAAGGCCACGCTCTTTTCAAACCAATAAAAACACTCAGCACCATAAAGACTAGATCCTTCCTGATGTTTTTCCCAAGCTGCACAACGAGATTCTGATGTCTCTAAAATATTATTCAAGGTTCAATAAATCTGAATACCATTGTGATTAGTAGGATATCACCAATCATACAGATAGAGACAGGCAGAGAAAATTATAGACATCTATAAAGAAAAGTAATGCTTTTCCAATATTTCTATTTGTATAACTGGTAGGTTCAGAGTTCAGCTGAACTGAAAATTTCACCTTCCCCAATAATCCCAACGAGGTTGATATGTTTCATGGATGGGGGTATGAGGAAATGAGCATGAGTAGCAATCTGCCCCAGTTCCATTAGTAAAATACATGTCGGCATAACTAACATCTCCAACCAATAGAATAAGATCAGGATGATTGCTGATCATGTGATTAACAGTAGATGTGGAGTTGAATGTAAGACCCAAATCTCCAACTACTGCTATTCTGCTAGGGTAACTCTTGGGACCAGAAACCGGCATAGTCCTAAAATAATGAACATCACTCATTGCTGCCAAAGAAGGATCTCCACACTGATATTGGTATAGGGTATTAGGTTTCAAACCTGCAGCAAAGACAACAGAATGGTGAAATTTATAAACAAAGTCTGGTATGAACAAATACCAACCATCCTAGATAGTATGCAAACAATCATGATAGCAGCCACATAATAAGACTAATTCATGCTAAATGATCATTATAATTTCCCAGCTTTCCTATGTTTCAGCACTATAAATTGAGTCAGAAAATTCCTGTCTATTTTTCTTTTCTTTTTCCCAGAAACAACTACATTTTGTTTGACCAAGTTTATGAAGAATGATGGTGGGATTCAAATGGCAAGATGAAAAAAAAAAAATTGTATAAGTTTGTGAACAAAAAATGGAAGCCAGTACTTAGTACTACTACTGCCAAGTGAGAAACATACCAGTGAGACGAACATGATGTATAATTCCAGAAGTGTAGTTTTGAAGGCCTTCAAAAGGATAGAGTTGACTGTAGACAAGGGAATAACCCATGGCTTGGTAAGTCATATTGAAACCATACTTTCCATATTGAACTATGCTACCAACAGTTTCAGGATCTAATGGTTGTACATTGTCCCCAATTTGGAATTCCCCTGCAAATATAATCCAATAGTACCAAACAAAATTAATGCCATATGTGTTTACTATAAAAAGACTAACTGTATGACATAGTTAACTGTGCGTTTGGTATCAATTCTAGAGCCTCTAAAATCAATTCTAGGCTCAATTGATTAAGGACTTGTTCTTAGTGTGTTTGGTTGCACAAGAACCAACTGTTAAAAATCCATTTTGTGTCCAAAATTGATTCTAAAATAAAAAGCTAGAAAGAGTAGCTTTTAGTTCAAGAATCAATTCTTACCTAAGATATAATAGATTCATTCATAATCAATTTTTTCAAAATCAATTATCCACAAATAATCAATTATGCTCAAAATCAATTCTCCCACTGCTATACCAAACATGCTCTAAGTTGCTACGCCTGAAATAGCATTCAAATTCAATATAGTAAGCCAGTCTTATTTGTGGGATAAAGAATATTCCTTCCTCACATAAAACAATGGTGTTTAAAAATCTGATTTAGAGCATTCAAAACCAACATTATCGCATTTGAAAGAAATGCAAACCCCATTTGTCAACGTTTCACAATGACACAAATAAGATTCCTCTACATGTGACACAGTTGTCATCTACCATTATCATTTCAAAATGGGACCTTGTGCAAATGGCGACAATAATAGAAGCATTAGTCAGAACTCAGAAATACAGTTTAAAAAAGCGGTTTTCCTACCAGTAATCCATGAAATCCAAACAGAGTCATGGGTTGAAGAAAGAGAAACAGAGATTTGTTCAGGCTCGAACCCTTCAACGGTTCTTTGGACCAAAGGATCTGTGTCTGGCAAGTCCACAGCATTTCCTCGGAAGCTACTGTTAAGTGGAACAGTTACTGGCTTGAAGGGTCCTTCTAGAGTTGTTGGAATTTCACCATTAACAATGACTGAGCTTAGCGCAAACAACAGAAACCGTACAATGATCGAAGCCAGAAGCAATCCCATTTTGGGATTCAATGCATAAACCAAAACCCAGATAAGTGTTAATGGATTGTGTTTAAGGAATTAGAGTTCATGTGCAGATTTATATACACGCATAGATGGTGTAAAATAAGAGTAAAAGAATTCATATTTGAATAGAATGCAAGGCAAGGCAACTGCTGAAGATAGAAATGCAGTGAAATAAGGGGAAATAATAAATTATTTAGAGGTGTGCACGTGATTAACCTAATCCAACTGAAAGAATTTAAAGAGAGAGAAAGCTGGCTGAAAAAAAGACCACAGGAGGTTTTGACGTTGAAAATAGTTTTTTAAATATTAAATTAATTAATTTTGAATTATTAATAAGAAGTTTTAAAAAAATAATTTAGATATGAATATATATTTTAAACAATTAGTGATGTGATATTAAATATGCATAAGAATTCCAAAAAGAAATGATATATTATGTTTTATTTTTCTTTTTGGTATCTAATATCTTATGTTTTATTGTTACGCGTGAAAGAGGTTTCGATTTTGTAACATGTTTTAGCCCAGAATTTAGTTTTTTTTTTTTTTTTCGTCACACAATGCATGTGGAACTTTATTAGTTCCAATCCAATGGTGGCTTTTAAGCTGTTACTCAAAATAATGCTATCTTCTTTAGGAAAGAATAAGTTATTGCCAGTGGTTACAAGTACCAATTGCCACTCTCAGTTATGCTTGAATCGTTCGAAAATGTGCCACTGGCGTCAGGGAAATCAACCCTCAAGCAACCATCCTAGAATTGATTGAGATTAGGGTTGAATTTGAATTTTTATGGAATGTTATTTATAAATTAACGAGACTGTCTTAATTGTATTAAATATATCTACATGTAACTATTAAGTTAACAAGATGAACGGAACATCATTTTTTTATTCTAAATTAATGCTTTCTTTTTTCTGTTTAATTATGTTGTATTTTTATGGGCTTCACATACTCTCTCTCTCTCTCTCTCTCTCTCTCTCTCTCTCTCTCTCTCTCTCTCTCTCTCTCTCTCTCTCTCTCTTTATTTATATTTATATATATATATATTTTTTTTT
>JANHAO010007166.1:0-20451 GCA_026873985.1 Saraca asoca
TGTGAAATCATATTATTGTTTTTATATTTTGAAGAGAGAAATAAATATTTAATTTTTAATTAATTATAAATAAATATTTTCAAGAGAAAGAAAGTTTAAAGTTTTTGAGTCACTATCAGAATGATTTGAGCCGATTTAAGCCAATTATATTTCTAATTTTGGGATCTAACAATGCATAAATTCAACAAAATCATACACAACAAGAAAATACTCATATAATTATATAAAAAAAATCATCTGAAAATGTTTGGTAGACATATATAGCAAGATGTGTTCTCCTTCCTTGAGCCGATTTAAGCCAATTATATTTCTAATTTTGAGATTTAACAACATATAAATTCAACAAAGCTATACACAACAAAAAAATATTCATATAATTATATAAAAAAATCATCTGAAAATGTTTGGTAGGCATATGTAGTAAAATGTATTCTCCTTCCTTGTAACGGGAAATATTAGAAATTTGAAAAGATTCAAATATCACGGAAATGATTGATAGACATAGTAATTGTAAAGATATTAAGTTAAACATTGGTGAAGTGGAGGTAACTTAAGCAGTTACTACAAAACTATGTATGGAAACCATTCACCCAGTTGCCTCTAAAACTGGGACTAATTGTGAACCCTAGAAATTACTTGAAATAGAAACCTAAAATTAACCTAGACTGCAAACAGAAACTGAAAATGAACTTGGACCTCAAAATGAAATGAAAAGAATGTCCATCAAAGCCTTGAAAATGTATTTGAGTTGTCACAATTTTGTGCACTGATGTGAGTTGTCACAATACAACACAATGGAATCGAGAATAGCCTTTCCACACATATTATACATAATAATTATACGTATTGCTTCAAAATTTATTTAAGATTGTCCCTATATTTTTTACAGTATCAATTGAAAAATCAGTTGAAAGAGAAAAATTTATCTTAAACGAATATCAATATATTTAAAATTTTACTTATTGGATACACTAATATCTATTATATATTATGGGAAGGGATCAATTGATATTAACGTGTAATTAGGACACTTATACTAATCAATAACTTTTTCTATAATATGATTTTCTTTTATCCAACTATTGAATTACAATTAGTCAGCATATCCATCTTGTATGCAAAATTTAAAAAATTAAAACAATATGCGTTGCATTTCATGATTATATTTTATGTTAAATTTGAAGATTATTGATAAAGTGATAAATAATTTCATATTGATATGAAATTTTGTAAGAATAATTGGTGTTTTAAAACAAACAATCAATTTTATGAGAAACTTATCCCATAAAAAGTTATGTAATGGTGTTAGTATTTAGTTGAAAGTTGAAACCAATCTCAATTGATCCCCATTCCCCTCCTCTATGTATATTAGGATACTTATATTGATCAATAAATTTTTATATAATGTAATTCTTTTCATTCAACCATTGATTTACAAGTAATTATTATATTCAGCTTGTATATAAAATTTGAGAAAATTTGAATATTAATAAATAAGTAATCACATAATTAAAACTTAATTATATTTGAAAGGTACATTTTACATTAATTTTAAACTTATTAATGGGATGATAGCTAATTTCGAATTGATGTAAAATTTTGTGATTATAATCTACATGATAAATACTACAATAGAATTCACTATTTTGAATAGAAACTTCCATTAGAAAGGGCAACCAAATTTGAAAAGATTTTTAGTTGATGACCATAAAAATCTATTGAAAAAAATTTAAAAATTTGACGTACATTGAAATTCGTAAAAAAATGGATATAAATTTTTTAAAAAAATTATATTTGCTTCTTTCAATAGAATTTTTGAAGAATTTTAGTGTATGACAGATTTTCAACAAAAAACTCTGTCGAACAATTCAAATATGCTAGTAATCGTATGTCCATGTGATTTCTTTCCTATTTCCCTCTTTTCCTCCTTCATTTACCACACTAGAGCTCTTCTTTGTTTTTCTAGCCTGATTCTTGCGTTTTAAAAATATTTTTCATAAATATAAATTAATTAAAATTTTCTTTCTAGTTTATTTTATATTTTTACATATCATTTTTGTTGAATTATTACATTTTTCATAATTTAATTGATTTTTCTTATTTTTATACATGTAATTTTGGACTTAAGTTTGTTTATGAGTTTATTTGCCTGTCTTTTTGTTTGAGCACTGAGGCTAATACATATTTTTAATTATTAGTTTATTAATTATTGATATAGAATTATTATAAGAGTTAATTTTTAATTATTAGTTATATTTTCTTGTATATTTGAATTAAGATTAACTAATTATATATTTTGAATTAGATAATTTTATTGATATTACTTTAAGAATTATCTATATTTTGAGTTAATACCTATTTCTAAATTAAAAATTATATATATTTAAAATTTGTTGATTTTTCAAATTATTAACTATTTTGTTGATATTTAACTGGTTCTGTTATTGCTTTGTATTTAACGAATTAAACTATTGAAATTAAAATTTTGTATTGTTGAAAATATGGATGTAATTACTATTAAGAAAATTCAATCTTTTTTTTTTCAAATTAGAATGAAATATGAACAGTGTTTTTATGATTTTTATATATTTAAAAATATTTAATAAATAAAATAATATATATAAATTAAGACATACATAAAAATTTAATATATTTTAATATATATATAAATTTTATTTTTACATATATATATTATCTGCATAGACTAAAATTTCTGAATTTGAGGTGGAATGCCGGACTAGGGTCGAAGTATCACAACGTCAAGCAGCAGCTGAGCGTTAAAAAAACACCAAAAAACACAAATGCCAATTCCTCCCCTTGAAAGAGGGGTTGGGCTCCCCTGGATTGGGCCAGGTACGAGATCTGGACTGACAGGAAATGAGGAAAAAGGACTGGCCATTGATCCTTGCCTGTCTGCACTGAACTGTACTGTACAATTAACACTTCATACTGATCAACACATTTGAGCCTGCATTTCAAATCCGCTCCAAATTGTGTAGTGCTACAACCCCACGGCCACAGCCCCAATTTTACATTTCTCCCAATAACACAAAATAATTTTTTTTAATTTTATAAATCATATTATAAAAGAAATAAGTTTTAATCCAGTTTAGAAAATTCTTTACATTAATTTTGTTTTAAATAAAATACTACACAACAATCAAATTTGTTTTGTAAATAGCAATAAACGTTAATTTAAATTTACAATCAAATCTTAATAAAAATTTATAACCAAATCATAAAATAAATTTTTATTAAAAGACCTGCCCCCATTAACAATCATCTCATTCTTCCAATACACCAAAAGTAGTTCACTGACCCATGTATTTGCATGTATTTTTTTTATTATTTGAATTTTTCTTTTTTATAATACTTGATTATAATCTCATTTATAGTTAAATATTAAATCTTAATTAATCTGTGAGAATAAGTTATTATTATCATTATATATAGTTTTTAAAATAGGATCAATTATTGAACGTGACAGGGTACTAATTTGTTAGTTCAACTACCGATTTATTGATTGAAATATTTTTGAATTAAAAAATATATAATTTATGTTAGAAAATTATAACAAAAATAGAAAAATGATAAAAATACAAGTGATACAATAATTATTTATGTTAGAAATAGCTAAAAAAATTCAATTAATGTAAAATTATAAAGGTATTGACTTTTTCATTGAGTCAAACCCAAGTCAAGTTATCACAATACCAATTCCAATCCCAATTTTAGGTCAACATTTCTCAAACAGTCTTAGATTGACTAAACAAATCGTTACATTTTAAATATTAATTTTACATTACTAATTAATTAAAATCAACCAATCATCATCATTATTATCTCAATTTATATATTAAATTATAAAATGTGCTTCTTGGTAATTTATTTTTTAAAAAAACTTATATTGTAACTTTGACATAAAATATTGAAAATTTTCAAAAACTTCTTAGTGCAACTTTGATGCAATTATAATTTTTTATTATTAGTATTAATTTTAAATAAGAGTAATATTAAAATAGTAAGAAGATAAATTAACACACACCAATTTTTTATGTGGAAAATCCCTTATAAGGATAAAAAATTATGGGACCTAGTCTAGAAAATTTTACTATTTGCAAACAAAATGGTTACAAATATTTTGCTAACCAACTTTACAATATATGAATATATCATTATTTCTAGTTTTTGCCTCCTTTACCAATTGATCAACCATCTTTTCTGAAATTGTTTCATTCTTTACCTTTCACATCATACTGATCCTTTCAATACATGACCACCTCTAAGTTCTCGTTGATAGACGCTTGTCGTCCAAGATTCGCTTGTCAAGAAAAAATACACTTTCTAATGCTACTAAGGACATTGGAGAGATTAATATATTATGAATTATAAGAAAAGAACAAGATATTGTGTCATTTATACTTTCCATCATTTTAAAATATCAAAAGTTGACATATTAATTAAAATAGGTGTAAATAAGTAAAAACTAAATTTATTGTTGATTAAGGGAGTATCATCAGTTACACCTAAAATGTCTAATACAAGATAGATATTCTGGAAGAAGATGAAAAACCCATGCATGAACTTAAGGAATTAAATTTACTTCTATATATATAAGAAAAACCTTTTGCAACAAATTGTTCACATTATGCATATATGACTTTACATTTGTATGGTATCTATTTAGTACCTTTTCCACTGCTTCTTGTTTAACTCTATAAATTATAATTGCAACTATAATATATAAATAAAGAATATTTATAAAATATTTATTCTATTTTGGTAAGAATTCATCAATAACAATCACAAAACCATTAATATTTCTAAATTTTAAAAATGTAGAACTACAATTAAGTAAAATATTAAGCATTGAATGAGACGTAAGATGATAAGAATAAGATGAAATATTGTTTGCTCTATAAAATGCTTGCAAAAATTGTAAGCAAATTTTTGCTATTTCCCATTTGGCATTTTCAAAAGGCTCACTAGGCATTTTTGTTGAATAAAGAGTACTTGTGACATTTTTATACTCTAAGCAAAATTCTAACAATTTAAAAGTAAAGTTCTATAATATACAAACATATAATAGGGGTATCTTGAGTTTCTTAGACATATGCACACATAATTCCTTTCAATACTTTCTAGTAGGTAATGATATGATATATATAAAATCACGTTTTTAAGATTTTATATAAGTATAGAAATGATTTTAATATATCTTGAGCAATCAAATTTAAAATATAGCATGCATGTCTGAGATGAAAAAAATCGAGCATTAAGAATAGGATTCAAAGATGAAATTAAAATTGTAATAACATTAGTATTAGCATATGCATTATTAAAAGTAATTAAAAATATCTTGTCAGATATTATGTACTCACTATAAGTATTTATAATATAAAAAGTAATAGTTGATGCATCATGTAATGGTGCAATTGGTTTAAAACAAATAATTCTTCTATTTAAAAGAAAATTATCATTAACATAATGGGTAGTTACATAAACATAACCTATTTGTGAGGATGGTGTCCAAATATCGATATAAACACAATTATATAGAAACATTACAATTTGTTCAATTTGGTTTAATTGTATTTATTTATTAATATATTATTACTTTATATTAATTATTTATTTATAATAATTAATTTATATAATATTATACTAGTTTTTAAGTTTTATGACAATAATTTTCTCATGCAATTTTATTTATTTTTTCTTTTTAATTTTATTAAAATTAAATGTAATTATTTATTTTAATAAATTTGTGTAATATATGTCAATATTAAATATATAAATTTATTAAACATTAAAATTTATTTAATATTATTTTAATATATATAATTTTAACATGTGTATATATATATTAAAATTAAAATTATATACATATTGAGTAATTAACCCTATATTATTTATCAATATTATCATGCTAATGAGCTAAACAAAATTACGCTAATTGGTTAACTCATTAATGTTAACACTTATCAAATACAAACTCTTGTTAAGTTGAGTTATTTCATGCTAATATTTTATTAAGTCAAGTCACTATTCTCATTTTCTGTACCAATCCCAATCTCAGCCAAGCAAAATGATACTAGTTTAGGCCAACCCACTTTAACATCTATTACACATCCTAAACCTTTTTTATATTCTATCAAAATAGAAAACTTTGGTAATTTTTGAAAATCCATATATATATATATATATATATATACACACACACACACAAATTTTCTAATAAAAGGAAGCTAATTGAAGAGAACCCCATACTCACCTAGTGCAAAAAATCCTCTTAGGTAGTTATATATCATCACTTTCACTATTTGTAGCGTCTAAATTATTGTAAATGTGAAATCTTGTAAGGTAAAAGGAATTCATCAATTAAAATTAAAAATTTTTTATCAAAAGACTAAAATTAAGATAAATTAGTCTTTGATTCGATTGATTCACCTCATATTCGACTTCTTGATCAAAGATATGAAAAGATTCCTTCTCTTACAAGGTTTTGATCTTAGGAAGTTCATAGCCACTATAGAGAGTTTTGTTTGTAGTTTGGTGTTTGAAGAATTTATAACTATATGTGTTTGGCCGGTCATTTGATCATAAGTGATTATTCAACCTGTAACGATTGATCTAAACCAATAGATGATCGATTGATCCAGATTCAAATCAACCTCTTGACTCGAAAACTTAGTCCAATCAATCTAACGATCCAATTCTATCTTGTTTTAAAGGTTTAATTCAAATTATCTTAATCAAGAGTTAGCCTAATCTATTTGAGGTGTTATAATAACTTATTATATACTATTAAATCTTATACGATGTACCCAATAATTATTATAATTTATATGCAAGATTAATGTTGAATACACTCACTTGTGCTTCTGTAGAGTATATATATTATTGGCCGTAGAATTTTGTATACACAAGCTTATCTAATTATATATATATATATATATATATATATATATATAAGTTCATCTAACTTAGTGGTCTGAAGTAAACTTTCACCTTTTAAATAACTGAATCACCATCCGTATTTTCATAGGTTGAGTTTTTTTATGTAAATTTTTACATCAGATAAATAATTAATTACCAGAACCTTAAAAAAAATTATGTAACTTAACTGTGCTACTAAAAAGCATGTAAATTAATATCAAACGGAAACGTGCAGGACAGAAAAACTCTTGACCATTTGGTAATTGGCATGCATAATCCTCTAAAATTTCTAGAAATTGATGGACTGAAATAAAACATTACCATATTTGGAATAAAGTTTTATAAAGTATTCTTCCACCCACCATTGTTTAGTCTATCACCATCCACCTGCCATCATTTCTTATCACAATTACCACCTCCAGCTAGGGCTCCCACTACCACTAATCCATTTATTGTAATTTATGAACAAAAAATTAATTAGAGCTATTTTGTTAAAAAAACAAGAGAGTTTTCAGAAATATTAGATGAGTTTTTATGTAAAATGATTGATTTTTATATATAAAAAAAAAACTGTGAAAATTAATTAAAATTCTACTCTCATTTTGAGATTGCTCGCGCACACTCTCCATGAAACATGTACAAGACTTCTAATTACAAGGATAAATCGTACAAGTTCGGTATAAAAATAAAACATGTACATTAAGACTTCGAATTATAAAGATAAAACGAGCTCCTTGTAAAAATAGAATAAAAGAAGAACTTACATTTATAAATTAATAATATTATTTTTACATTTCTATCTTCACTTCTATACTTACAGTCTTTCAAATACAGAGGCGACAAACATCAATTGAATCAACTGCCTCCCTGGGAAGACGTCAGACCAAGGTTTGGAGTGGTCACTGGCCCACAAATCTGCTCATATTGAGTGTCATAACAAAAATAATAAACTCACTTTCATTTTCTTAAAAGCATGTTTTGCAAAACCTCTATTAATACAGCAGATCTTGCCCTCTAGTTCAGTTGTAAATATGAGAGAATATGGATAATAAATATGAATGATGAATATGAATATATCATTAATCTTTATGTAAAAAAGAGATTCATTGACTCTATTCATCTTTTGATTTTAATTGATCAGACTCACATTTAGAAATAAGGGTGAGAATATCACACCTTTTAATCAAAGGTGTGGGATTTATAATAAAATTTAATTTCTTTATAAAATGATGTAAAAAATAAGATATAAGAATCGTACAACTTGTTTCAAATTAGCAATTCTTAATAATAAATATTGTTTAATCAATTACTGTATAATAAATTCCTCTCCACACAGAGTATGAGCTAAAGATTTATAAGACAAAAATGAGGGGATGGTAGACGATATTTTATCATGTACCATTCCATGCTTAAATTAGTAATAATCGTGAGGTAAGAAATAAAAAAAAAAAAGAAAAAAAGAGATGAGGGTGTAGAGGTGAAAGTCTCATTGTAATTGGGCCTTGGATAATAAATAAATAAAAAAAGTAAATAAATGATAATTGGAGTGATGGAATTTTAGTAGTTTTTAGCACGTGCCCAGATCACAAGCAATATATGTTAGGTTTCTTTGCCTAAAATGAGCACAAGGTTAGGCGTTACAAATTAAGCATAAACGTGTCAAAATGTCAAAACATAATAAAAGAGAATAGAACCAAATTCATCACTTTAGTTTGTATAAATTTCTAAACCATGTGAAAGGTTTCCTTCCCCAGGACTCAGTCATATTTAGAGTTTGGCAACTGACAAATCACAAACCAAACTCAACTTTCAGCTTCATCTCCATCCCATCCAAATCAATACGTCAACATCAACATTCGAACACATCTCAGTGGCAGAAAAATTCTAATTCTATCAACACAAATTGATTCGTGATTTGACCGATGGGGTTAAAAGTAAAATTATACTGATATAAATAATAAGTTTAGAAGAAATGTTATAAAATAATTGAAATAATATTTTTGAATCATAAAAAAATATTTATAAAATGCTTAAAAATTGGTGCAGCATCTCAAAGATTTTTTTTTGTTTGTGCTGTCACAGGTGAAAGAAATAATTAAAATTATTAAATTGCATAAATTCATTCTCAAAAATTAGTGATGTATTAGTTTAAATATAATTAACATCAGAGCTTATAAATTTTACAATATCAAACACAAAGATGACCCATAAAATCTATAATAAAAAATTGTAGCGGTGAAGTTAGTAACGCGAAGGCTATGGAGATTTTTAATGATTGAGTGATGATTTCTAATAAAAATTATAGTCTTGTAACTTTAATTAAGAGGTGTATGTGTTTTGATGAGTTACAAGTTTTACCTTCAATTGACATTAGTTGAATGAAACAAATGATTTAACATTAATAGAAGTAGTATTTAAAATTCACTAGGAAGAGAATCGGAAAAAAAAACAAAAAATTCATCTCCACATTTGCCAAATTCCAATAACAAAAAATTCAAGATTTGTCATCATATGTATTTTTGGACACATGCATGTATATCTCTTTAATTTGGACTACAAAAGTAGATTCCCAAATGTATATAATTAACTTTTCCTTCTTACATTCGGAAAATACATAAATATTTCAATTATCGCTTATTTTCTTTTTTTTTTCTGTCTAGTAAAGAAAAATCAATTATTATTTTTAATGTCTGTAAAATTAAAAAGTAAAATTCTTTAGGTACATAGATTATACAAAACTGGTATAATAACAATAAAATTAACAACTGATTTCTTATTGAATGAGAGTAAATAATATGTGTTATAATTAGAAGGTAAAATTAAGTTTTTCCTCTTTATAGTTTGCTTTAATTTGTAATTTTATCATTATATTTTTTTCCTTATAATTAGATCATAAAGTTTAATTTTATTTGTAATTAACTCCTTATCATAATTAATTTAAATATTTTCTATTAACGGCAAAATCCAATCAACTCATAAGTTCAGAAACCCCTAAACTGTTATTAGGGTATAAAAGAGAGATAGAGAGGGAGAAAGAGGAAGAGAGAAAGAGAGAAAGGAAGAACAGAGAGACATTAGGAGTTTTTTAATATGGTTCAACTAAAATCAATCGATCCCTACGTTCACGGTAGTTTATTTCTTAATCTGCCTTATCGAGTGTTTGCATTTGTTTATACATGTTTGTACTATGATTCTCTCTATTTTGCAGAGAGTTTATCCATCTGGATTCTCATCCTTATACAATGATCTTAAACCTTATTTATAATGACTGGGGTGTTACAATGTAAATCAATAACAGATAAGTATTATGATTTGATTGGTATTATATAATAGATAATAACGGTTTCCCATTAAAATAGGAAACTAAACGGATTCCTTATATTGATGGTCGGGGATGCATGCTTCGATATGCAATCTGAGCCTTGTTCTCAATGACCTAAGATTACTGCTTTGACCTATGTTGACTGACGACTTGAGCTCGCATTTAGCGACCTGATGTCTTAGTTTAGTGGTCTCAATCTTGGATGAGTTAGGCCCTTATTAGTTGAATTTGTCCATTGGACTTTTACCAGCCCATTTGAATGGTTCTAAAAATACTCATAATATTAGCTCCCAGCTCTCAGTGCGATATGCGGACTGAGAGTTGTAGTTCGCTAGTAAAAACTGGCAACTGCGATCTGCTATGCCATCATTTGGACTTTTGTCCCATCGTTTCATCTGTGCCAGCTTATTCCATCATTACCGCATTCAATGTTATAGCTGTTATCGTGGCAATGACAAAGCCTTGTTGTTTGCTAGATCGTTAGATCAAAAGCAGTTAATCAATCCCCAAATCTAACAGTAAGGCTGATTGAGCTATATATAAGGCAAAGAAAACCCTTTTTCCCTCTTTCTTTTGAAATCCAGTGCTCCACTTCTTGCTTATTCTTTAAACAGTTACTGTCGTTCTTTGCTTTCCTGTCTCTCGGGGCTTACCGACATAATGGGCTCATTGGTTAAGGCCCTCATGTTTTTAATAGTCTAGGTTTTAGATGTGGTGCTATGAGGCATGCATGACCTGCTGCATAAGGAGTTCCCATGGACAATTCCTTTTTAAGGATCCTACGAAGTTTTCTTCAGATCTTGCATTATTTCCCTCACAATAATGCTGGCAAGTTCAATTCTTTCACTTTGGTTCTTTTGCACCGTTTGGATTCTCAGTGCACTGGGGGTGGTAAAGCGAGCTCTTATCTTGGTAGGAGGATAAAAAGAAGGTTAAGAGCAACTTGGCTAATGACCAAGTGATGGATGGCTTGCTCGTTAGATATGTTGATCCTTCAGCCCACCAAGGGTTCAGCTCCCAAGAGTTAACCTTCCTCTAGGGTCATGATAGTTGTAGGCTTATTTTGATCTATATTTTTGAACCTTCATATGTACACTCACCTCGTTGAATGAGGTTTTCAATGAAATTTTCATAATTTTCTTGCTTTTCCAAGTATGCCAAGTTGGAAGTTCAATAGATTGCAGATGATAACATGTAGGTTAACATGAATGAGTTCCTGCAAACCATGACTTAATAAACATTAGTTAAAATGAATGCCCAGTGGGTCGATAGACCTCAGCTAGCAAACCATGAGTTCATAGATTTTTGTGAAGATGAATGTCTAGTAGGTCACACCTCAACTAACAATGAATTATCCAGGTAGATTGCATGAAAGTTGTGCCTCAACTAGCACAAGTCGAGTGCCCAGGCAGGTCACATGAAAGCTGCACCTCAGCTAACATAAGTCAAGTGTCCAAGTAGGTTGCACGGATGTACCTCAACTAGCACAAGTTGAGTATCCAGGTAGGTCACATGAAAGTTATGCCTCAGCTAGCATAACTCTAAGTGCCCACATAGGTCATATGGATGCACCTTAGCTAGCATGAGTCGAGTGCCCAGGTAGGTCGCATGAAAGCTGCACCTTAGCTAGCACGAGTCGAGTACCTATGTAGGTTACACAGATGTGCCTTAGCTAGCGTGAATTGAATGTCTAGGTAGGTCGCACAGATGCATCTCGCTAGCAAGAGTCGAGTGCCCAGGTGGGTCACATAGATACACCTCAACTAGCATGAATTGAGTGCATAGGTAGGTCGCACGGATATGCCTTAGCTAGCACAAATCTGAGTGCCTAGGTAGGTCACATGGATATGCTTCAACTAGCATGCCATAACAATGTATATTTGTCAAGCAAGATAGTACATATTTGTTAGGTCGACCATGACAATATATATTTGTCAAGCAGAATAATGTATATTTGTCAGGTTAAATTCCTGGTTGGTCACGTGAGTGTTCCTCAACTAACAAACTATGACAGTGTATATTTATCAAGCACGATAATGTATATTTGTCAGGTTAACTATGACAATGTATATTTGTCAAACAAGAAAATGTTTATTTATCAGTCAACTACAATAATGAATATTTGTCAAGCAGACAATATATATTTGTTAGGTCGAACGTCCGATAGATCGCGCCTCAGCTAACAAGCCATGATAACATATATTTGCCAAGCATAGCAATGTATAGTTGTCAAGTTGAATGCTCTTTTCAGACTAGGAGGGTGAGTGCTCGCTTCTGGTTTAATACTTCATTGAAAATTTAGTCAGAAATTAGTAGACATAGACATAGGAATTTAAAGAAATAATATTACAAGATTTAGAGGGGGCGAGCTAAAATTTATTGAAAATATGGGCATTGATGTTCAGCATTTGGAGCTCATGGAAGGTTGCTTATTTCTGGCCTTCTTTATGGCTTGATCATTGGAGCTACTCTTCCGACTCTCCTTATCATTCTTGCCATTGCTCGTCTTTTTATTCTGGTTGGAGCTATCCACCACGTCCTTCTGATTGGACTTCTGAAAGCCAAAGGTTTCTTCCCACCTAATTTCTTTTGCAGCTTATTCATAAAACCCAGCTAGGTCCCTCATTAGAGACTTATATATACTCTTATACAGCTTACCATCCTTGCGAAGTTTTATCAAAATCACTATCAGAATGCTCCCATCTAACGGGCTCTCTACGTTATTAACTTCGTGTCTGAACCTGGTAACATAATCTTTAAGTGATTCATTCTTCCACTAAAAGATTATCGTGAGGTGGTAGGATTGTGCGAACTGCCTTCTCAGTACTTTGTACTAGTTAACGAATCTCCTCTAGCACTTCTCCCAATTGTCAATGCTGAGAGTTGGGAGATTCTTAAACCATGTTCAAGGTATGTCTCCAAGAGTGGCTGGGAAAACATGACACTGAACTAGAGGGTTAGTTGTCTGAAGATCCATTTGTACATTAAATGCATCCAGGTGGTCATATGGGTCGCTGTCCCCATCGTATTGTAGGATTGTAGGGATTTTAAACTTATAAGGGAGAGGCTCTGTCTCAATCTTTCTGGTGAATGATGTCCTCTTCTTATAACAATCTCGACAATCCCGAGCTTGAGGGTGTTTTTCTAATTACTGCACCCTCTGAAGCAGTTGCTCTACGATCTGATTCTATGCTATGGATTGGTGGCTAGAAGATCGTTGTTCCTTTTACCTCCCTAGTCATGGGAGTAGCCAACTGAGGTTCTATGCCTTTTTTGCTTATGTTCTTGACTGGTCTTGTTCAAGCCTTCAATTCAACGTGAACTCTCATGTCGTTGATTGTCATCGTCTTTACGAGCTTGGCGAACCTCTGATTTTGTCTGTAAGTCGAAAGAGCGAGCTGAATTAGCATGTTGAAGTACTTTGATTGACCTCTCCTCTTAAGCCCCTTCATGTGATTACTAAAGTACTCCTCAGGTTGCAGTGACCTTAACCTACTTTTGTGTGCCCAGGGCTTGTGCCTGTGTCAACATCCTAATTGCCTCAGCTAGCTCTCTCACTATGTTCTCAAGTGTTTCCTAACATTGGTGTCATATTTGCACTTCATCAGTCCTAGGAATAATAACAGCAGGCTAGTGATGGGCTGTGGGGGGTAAGCCAATGGGGCAAAGTAATGGCAATATCTATAGCAGGGATGGCAGAAGCGTCTGTGGCAGGAAGGATCGGGCCTCCAACTGGTAGCATATCCCCTGTTATTCCACGTGACCCTCAGGCTGGTCAACTACAGCATTTGAACTCCTAGTTATTCTTCCTCTAGCCATTGCAGTTGAGCAAGAAATTAGAGAGAATGCAGTTTTAAGGCTTTCCTTCTAGCGCCAAGATGTTGACGATAAAATCTGGTCAACCTATAAGTTCAGAAGTCCCAAATTGCTATCTGGGTATAAAAAAGAGATAAAAAGGGAGAGAAAGGGAGAGGAAGAATGAGATACACCAGGAGTTTTTAAATGTGGTTCGGCTAAAATCAATCTATCCTACATCCATGGTAGTTTTTTTCTCAGTATGTTTTGCTGAGCGTTTAGATCTATTTGTACATGTTTGCACTATGATTCTCTCTAATTTGTAGAGAGTCTATGCATCTAGATCTTTGTCCTTGTACAATAATCTCAACCCTTATTTATAATGATTAGGGTGTTACAATGTAAATTAGTAATAGATAAGTATCATAATTTGATTAGAATTACATAGTAGATAATAATGATTTCCCATTAAAATAGGAAATAGAATGGATTTCTCTGGATTGATGGTTGGGGATGTGTGCTTTAATTTATGATCTGAACCTTGTTCTTAATGACCTGAGGTTGCTGCTTTGACCTATGTTGGCCGACAACCTGAGCTCGCATTTAGCGACTTGATGCCTTGGTCTAGCAGCCTCAATCTTAGATGAACCTGGCCTTTATTAGCTGAGTTTGTCTATTAGGCTTTTACCAGCCCATTTGTGTGGTTCCAAAAATACCCGCAACATTTTCGCATGCAATTGTCCAATACAATAAATATTTATCAGTTTGTGTAGTTATATTATGACATAAAAATGAAGGAAGTAGAGTTCCAATCATGAAAACTCCTAAGAGATCAAATCATGAATCATAATTTCAATCATACACATTTTCTATTTTAGTGGATTTTATTAAATTGCATATATTATCTAAATATTTCCTTCAAATTACAATAATTTGTCATTCTAATGAATAATTTTTCCTTATTATATCATAATATAATAGTTTTAGTTCACAAATGTTAGTCATATTAGATAATTGAAGGTAAAAATCTTCCAATTACAATGCGTTTTGAATCTAATTACAAATGAAAATAAATTCTAAAAATATAATTATGAAAGAAAGTATAAAAACATAATTACAAATTGAAATAAAAATTAAAAATTAAATTTAATCCAATTGGATTATTCAAGTATTTCTCCTTCTTGATCAATGTAACCAAATATCACAACATACTCAAAAAGCATGTCATTAGCAGTTGTGATTCAAACCATTACACTCCAAAACCCCTTCCCCCGAAATGCACTTTTTTACCCAAATTAACACAAAATAGCTACCAAATAGCAATGCTTGGATTCCTTTAGAGGCATAATAACTTCCCGAACTTTTGAATTTTATTTTAAAATATTTTAATGCTTGACTAGGTTACCTTTAATTTGTATATGTGCATATCAAATGAAAACTGATACAATCCAAATTGAACAATCATTAGACTGTAGTTAGTTAATCAACTCAAACACAATAGATTCTCAGAAAGTATTAGTTCACATAATCACAGTTGATTGACTGGGTCAAGACGTGCTTGGTCAATTGGCTTATCAAATAGGTCAATCTTCCTAGATTTTTAAATAGCAGACCATCTAAAGGACTCGGTCAGTGACCAGTCCATATCATTGGCAACAATCCTCATACAAGCCAACACACTCAAGGGCATACACAAATGATGTGACTAGACTATCAATTGTAATGTGGGAATCTCGCTCACACAAATGATGCGTCATGAACATGTGGATGTTCTCCATTCATCCAAAAGCAAGACAAATAGTGTGATCGATGCCTATATAAACCTTCAAGTAGCTCTCACTCAGGACACTCTCATTTTACTTATTGAAATTTTGCTTCCAGAACTAACCTGAACATTAAAACGTGCTCGGCAAACCACTTTCATCATGCACAATTAACTTTGTTCCTTATGCAGCTTATCTTGCAACTGTGCACCGCCTCTCTTGGTCGAATGATTCTAGTCAAGGAGTTTCATTTGGCATCGTTTGTGGCTTTCCCAACCACCACAATGTCAAGGCTCGTTCTTGTTTTGCTCACGTTCCATTGTCATTGGAGGAGCATTGCCATAAAGAAAGGGAGCAAGAAGAGCACCATTGAGATCAAATGGTGAAAGGAGTTCAAAGAATTGTCATTGAGGTTGAATGTGATGCTCTAGTTGAGTAAGTCCATTAGCCACAAAAGGAGTTAAAGGCTCTTCATCGTGCATAGGCTCAATTGATCCTGCCTCTACCACCCCTAATCCACCACATCCAATTCTCATATAGGTTATTCCAATCTCAAGCCAAAATTTGGTCACCTTTTTCTCTCATTCTTAACTTGCTTTACCACACAACCTACCTCAGCCATGGCAGATCCACTAACCACATCAAATCCCCATTCAACATGAGCTAGTTCCAAACCAAACCATTCCTAATCCAATGAACACTATCACTAATAAAGTGCAAAACCACCCATATCTTTAAGCATAAAACCCCCCAAATCCAGAATTCTAAAATGTAACTTCCACAAATTGCCAATCCAATTCCACCAAAACTAAACAAATTTAATCATCACTAGCAAATTCCCATTGATTACACTCATGAACCCTATAATCCACCAAATCCAACCTAAAGCCAAATACAAACTTCCTGCCAATCTTCCTCCTACCATGGGGATAGCCACCCATTCACCTCAACTATAGATGGACCTAAAGGCTCTTTGCCATGCATAGGCTCAACCAATCCTCCCTCTACCACCCTTCGGTCTATTGCATCTAGTTCTTATAGAGGTTTTTCCTATCTTTAGGCAAATTTCAGTCTCCTTCTTCCCTTATCCTTAACTTGCTTTGCCATTCAACCAACCTTAGGCATGGCAAATCCACCAACCATATCAAATCCCCATTCAGCTCAAGCAAGCACCAAACTCAACCATTCCAAATCCAGTGAACATTACTACTAACCTAATGTAACACCACCAACATCTTTAAGCACAAAACCCCTAAATCCAAAATTCTAAAATGTAACTTTTAAAATTCCTAATCCAGTCCCACTAAACTTAAACAAATTTAATCATCACTAACAGATTACCATCGATCACACTCATAAACTGTATGATCCACCAAATCTAACCATTAATCTCACTTAAAGCCAAACACAAAGTTCTTGCCAATCTTCCACTTGTATGAGGATAGCCACCATTTACCTTGGCTATAGGAAGAGCTAAAGGCTCTTTGCTATACACAGGCTCAATCAATCCTCCCACCACCATCCCCCAATCCATCACATCCAATTCTCATAGAGGTTATTCCTATCTCAAGCCAAATTTTGATCACTTTCTTCCCTTATCCTCAACTTGTTCTACCATATAACCTACCTTAGCCATGACAGATTTACCAACCACATCAAATCCCTATTTAGCTTAAGCAAGCTCTAAACCCAACCATTCCCAATCCAATGAATACTATCACTAACCTAATACAAAACCACTAATATCTTTAAGCATAAAACCCCCTAAATCCAAAATTTTACAATATAACTTCCACCAATTGCCAATCTAGTTCCACCAAGCCTACACAAATTTAATCATCACTAGCAAATTCTCATCAATCACATATATAAACAATATGATCCTTTGAATCTAACCATTGATCTCATCTAAAGCCAAACATAAAGTTCCTGTTGATATTCCTCTTGCCATGATGATAGCCACCTATTTAACTTGACTATAAGAGGAGCTAAAGGCTCTTTACCATGCACAAGCTTAATCGGTCCTCTTTCCACACCCCTTGGTGCATCGCATCTAGTTCTAATAGAGGTTATTCCTATCTCAAGCCAAATTTCAATCATCTTCTTCCCTCATCTTCATCTTACTCTACTACATAACCTACCTTAGCCATGGCAGATCTGCCAACCATATCAAATCTCTATTTAGCTCAAGCAAGCTCTAAACCTAACCATTCACAATCCAATGAACACCATTGCTAACCTAATGCAAAACCACCAACATCTTTAAGTACAAAACCCCCTAAATCTAGAACTCTTAAATGCAATTTCCATAAATTTCCAATCCAATCCTACTAAACCTAAACAAATTTAATCATCACTAACAAATTCCCATTGATCACACTCATAAACTGTACGATTCAACAAATCTAATCATTAATCTCACCTAAAGCCAAACACAAAGTTCCTACCAATCTTCTTTTTGCCACGAGGATAGCCACCCATTCACCTAGCTATGAAGGAGCTAAAGGTTCTTTACCATACATAAGCTCAACCAATCTTCCCTCTATCACCCCTGGTCTATCGCGTCTAATTCTTACAGAGGTCATTCTATCTCAAGCCAAATTTCAGTTACCTTCTTCCCTTATCCTTAACTTGCTTTACCACATAACCCACCTTAGCCATGGTAGACCTACCAACCACATTAAATCCCTATTCAGCTTGAGCAAGCTCCAAACCTAACCATGCCCAATCCAATGAACACCATTGCTAACCTAACGCAAAAACACCAGCATCTTTAAGCACAAAATCCCCAAATTTAAAATTATCAAATGCAATTTCCACAAATTGCCAATTCCATCCTACTAAACCTAAACAAATTTAATTATCACTAATAAATTCTCGCCAATCACACTTATGAACCATATAATCCACCAAATTCAACCATTGATCTTACCCAAAGCCAGACATAAAGTTCCTATCAATCTTCCTATTGCCAT
This sequence comes from Saraca asoca, assembly GCA_026873985.1. Classification (NCBI taxonomy): domain Eukaryota; kingdom Viridiplantae; phylum Streptophyta; class Magnoliopsida; order Fabales; family Fabaceae; genus Saraca; species Saraca asoca. The sequence goes on from JANHAO010007166.1 coordinate 18,795, forward strand.
GAGGATAGCCACCCATTCACCCCAATTGCAATGTTCTTTGCTGCCTAATCGCTTCAAACTACCAACTTATATTGGGTCTTCTGATGAAACAATGGATCCCCAAGAACACTTTGAAACTTTTTAGGCATCCATGCTATTGTTTGGAGTCCTGGATGTTATTAGGTGTCAAGCTTTCTCGATGACATTAAAGAATGCCAAATTGAGATGGTTCATTGCCTTGCCTTGCCAGTCGATCAACAATTGGCTGAAGCATTCTTTACTTACTTTGGGACTAGTCGAGCACTCAAGTAAACATTGATCATTATGGTTAGCTTTCAATAGGGACGATGAGAGACTTTGAAGGAGTGTCTCACTCATTTTAATATCTTAGCCTTGGAAATTAAAGACTTCGATGAGAGTAGCAGTGCACTAGACCAATTCATGACTATGGTAGGGGCACTTCTCCATGCCTTTCACAAAGCACCTAGTGTTGTCCCTATCAGAGCTTTTGGCTAGGTTAGAAAAATATATAAATGTTGAAAAAGTGGAGCTTGCTCAAAGACAGGTTGAATAGAGCCTATTAGAGAACATACCTCTCACATAAAAAAATCTAGACAAGCATAAAGAAAAATTGTAGAGTATGACAAAACTATGAGAAATCTTATAGCTTCTTAAAAGGTAACAAAAAATGCACAAAGTTCAAACGTTCATCCTAGAACATACCGATCAACATATAGATTGATTGACATAAAAGCCAGAAAGTGATCGACTCTTTAGCTCACAAGAAAGGCTTGACATATACAAAAAATCAAGGGACCCTCTTATAAAAACATAACAAGTACCATCCCTCTCTTTCATATGCACACTAATCTATACTTCTCTTGAAAACTCAAACATTACAAGGTGCTTGGTTGATCCATTTAGACTTTGCATAGCTAACTTTACTCATTATAAGATCTCTTGGCTATGATTCAGTGACTTATGTAAGAGAAGATCTCACAATTCATAAAAGGTAAAAATAAGTGACAAAAATTCAAAATTATGAACTATGTGTTTGATCGACCAAAGGGATGAAAGAAATAGTGAAAAGTAATTGAAAATCAAAAGGATTGAAACATGAGCTTAAATCAAGCTTGAATAGCCACTCAACATGTAAAAGACCAAGCAATCTTCTTAACACACAAAGATCGAGTAGTCCATCGGCATTTCAAAGATCAAATAGCCCACTGGTATGTAAATGACTAAGTAACCACTCGGCACAAAAAGACTGAGTAGTCCCTTGGACCTTTAAAGCTTGAGTGATGCTTTAGCACTTAAAGCTTGAGTAGTCCCTTAGTAGGTGCCAGTAATCTTGTAGCTCAGATAGGTGCCAGCAATCTTGTTACTTAGGCAGGCAGGTGCTAGCAATCTTGTTGCTCAGGTAGCTTACATGGATATGGTGCCAAGTAGTAGGTCGCATGCCTGCGCTTCAGCTACTATGAGTTGAGTGCCCAGGTAGCTCACACCTTATCTACCATGTGTTGACTTTGTCAAACTGAATGTTGTTTCTAGATTAGAAGGGCGAGAGATCGCTTTTGGTATAATATTCTACTAAAAATTTATCTAGGAATTAGTAAATATGGACATAAGAATTTAAAGAAATAATATTACAAAACTAGAGGGGCGAATTGAAATTTAT
>JANHAO010007167.1:0-20502 GCA_026873985.1 Saraca asoca
AGATGAATGTACAACCTTTATATCCCATTTCACAGAATGTATAGTCCAGGATGCAATAGAACTCAATCAAATTGGTCTAGGGTACCCATCCAGACTAACATTTAATTCACTACAAAATAATTAAATAAAGTTTATTTAATTAAAAAATAAAATTATAGCTTTTGCCAAGTTCTCTATCAGCAACATAATTAAGAAAAATCCTTTTTAATATATAGTATACACAACATAACTAAGACAAATCTATTAGCCACACATTTTTTAAGCTTTGGCTCATAAATTTCTTAAAAACAACAAACTAAAGGATCCTAATAAATATCACATACTTAACAATGTTGCAAACTATCACTCTGCTCTGTTGAGTTGGAGAGGAGATCAACGCCACCAACAAGCCATCATTCAACCTCACCGGAAAATTCTGTTCCTTAGCTCATTAGAATGGAGTCATCATCGCATATGAAGACCAAAGCATCAAAGCAGTTACAACAAAATAGAGTGGTCAATGTTGAAGGATTGAAGTTAAGGATTTGAGTTTCTTCTGCTTTTGATGTAAAAAACTAGAAAAAAAATGACCCAATTTGAGAGAAGCCTAGCGATTCATCTCCTCCTCAGCTGGGGTCATGTAGCTTATCAGGATCCTATGATCCCACCAATTGCACCAATCATCCTCTCCAAGCGTAGTAATCCCACCAAAGAATGAGGCAGCTAGCAAGGAAACATAGAATGGGGTTGAAATCGTAGAATCGTACAATGCTATAAGTAGGATCACAATTTTGACAACCTTAGCCAGGGGTAACGTTTATAAATGAGTAATCAACTCTCATGGCAACCTTGTCCAACCTATGCCAAATCCGCACCATGTAGCAACAATTTAAAAAGTAAAAAATTATGACCATTAAAAATTTGACAAAAAATATTTATAAAAAATATATTAAAATGTAAAAATGTTTTATTATTAAAAAAATTTAGCATAAAATATTTACCCAAAACGATGTAAAAGTATAAAATTTTAACTTTTAAAATTTTTTGAAAATAATATTAAAAAAAGACTGAAATGTTAAAAAAAATTATCTTTAAACGTTTTTGGTACCTAAAATGATTTGAAAAATAAAAAGTTATGATCATTAAAAGTTTCTGACAAAAAAATCACAAAAAATGGACTAAAATTTAAGAAGATTTTATCTTTAACAGTTTTTAATAGAAAATAATCACACAAAATAATTTAAAAAGTAAAAAATTTTGACCATTAAAATTTTTTCATAAAAAAATTTACAAAAAATGGACTAAAATGTAAAAAGATTTTATCTTTAACAGTTTTTAATAGAAAATAATCACACAAAATAATTTAAAAAGTAAAAAATTATGATCATTAAAAATTTTTCATAAAAAAATTTACAAAAAATGGACTAAAATGTAAAAAGATTTTATCTTTAAAAGTTTTCAGTACAAAATATTCATTTAAAACAATTTAGAATGCAAAAATTGTGATCATTAAAAGATTTTGACAAAAAATGGACTAAAATTTAAAAAGATATAATCTTTAAAAGTTTTTTGCAGAAAATATTCACACAAAATGAATTAAAAAGTAAAATTTGTGATCGCTAAAAGTTTTTGACAAAAAATATTCATAAAAAATAGATCGAAATGCAAAAAAAAAAAAAAATTTAATCTATAGAAGTTTTCGACATAAAATTTTCACTCAAAATGATTAAAAAAAATTGTGATCATTAAAAGTTTTTGAAAAATTGGCTCTAATGCAAAAAGAATTAATCTTTAAAAGTTTTTTGCACTAGATGTTCAACCAAAGGGAATTAAAAAGTAATACATTTTAATCTTTGTTAACGATGGATTTTGGTTCAATCTCAAATCCAGCCAACCAGAAGAGTTCTAAAGACTCAAACTGTAATCCAGTTAAACAAGCAAAGAATAAGGAGACAGAGAGGAAGAGCAGCAAGGAGGATGCAGAAGGATTTTTAATGTGGTTCGGCTAAAATCGGGCAGTACCCATCCCTATGTCTACAGTATTGTATTATTAATTCTAAAGAAATTTCTATAGAGTTTCAGTATATGTTTTCAGACTTAGTTTACAGTAATCACCCTCCTCTTATTTATAGAGGCTAAGAGGTTATAAACGTAAGTACATAATTTATATTTCTGTTACATCAAGTAATAAATGTACAAGACAATATAGACTACTGCACAATGGCTTCTACAAGCTACTAGCTAACTTCTGTAGATTGATTTCTGCAGGTAGGCCTATGTTTGTTATTTCTTGCAAACTGGCCCTACAAGTCAAGTCTGAATGGATACTTATTTCAAGTTTACCCTCAACGAGCCCTTAGTTGGACGAAATGTTGTGTACCGCAAGCTGAGACTCTGATCTGGGGTTGCTGCTGACCTTAGGTCACCGAGATCAAGCTTGCTTTTGGGAATACGAGCTCGTGCAAGGCAAACTGTTGGCCTGCACAAGCTGGGGCTCGTTCTTTAGCGAACTGGGCTTTAGGCTTGTCTTATGCTTTTTATGGCCAGCGATCTAACAATCTTAGCTCTTCTCTTATTTGGCATTGCCTGCTGATAGGCCTTTGTTAGCCCATTTCACACAATATCAGAAAATTCCCATAATAATCTTTAAAAAAAAATTTTGAACAAATTAATAAAAAAATGGACTAAAATTAAAAAATGATTATATCTTCAAAAGATTTTGGCATAAATTATTCACCTAAAACGATTTAAAAAGTAGAAAATTATGATCATCAAAAACGTTTAACTAAAAATATTTTACCAAAAATTGACTGAAATTCAAAAAGATTTTATCTTTAAAAGTCTTTGATACAAAATATTCACTTAAAATGAATTAGAAAGTAATATATTTTGATGTTTAAAAGTTTTTAGCACAAAAATATTCATAAAAAAATATAATGAAATTCAAAAAAATTGATCTTTAAAAGTTTTTGACACAAAATATTAACCCAAAATGGTTTAAAAAGTAAAAAAATCATGGTTGTTAAAAAAATTTTACAAAAAATATTCACAAAAAAATAGATTGAAATACAAAAAGATCTTTAAAAGTTTTGACAAAAAAATTCACTCAAAAAGATGTAAAAAAGTATAAAATTTTGATCTTTAAACATTTTTGAGAAAAAATATTCACAAAAAATAGATTAAAATACAAAAAGATTTTATCTTTTAACATTTTTGGCACAAAATATTAAACAAATTAAAAAGTAAACAATTTATAATGTGCACTACTAAAATTAAAAAAAAATCATTGTATATACCAAATGAATAATATATTACCATCAATAAAAAATTAAAATACTACAATTCTAATTAAACAAGAGTAAAACAAAATTATACAAATTGGTAACTAATTTAACAAGTAACTCACAATGAATGTTTACACCAAATGCAACTCAGCAATGGCAAATGGTTATAAAGAAAATTTTTGAAGACTAAGAAACAAACAAGTGAAGAGTTTGAGAATAATAAATACAAGTGTGGCAAGGTGCTTCTATGAGAGAAGGAAATGGGTATTTATAATAAACAATAAAAACTTGTAAATTAATTTTTCTCATATCGGACACTAAGATATGAGAAAATGTTATATTGCTCTACCAGCGTTTACACTTTTCTAGTTTGAAGAGACATAACATAGGTACTACGGGTGATCGGATTGTATCAAAGACTTTAGTGTTATCCATGTTTATACTGTGTTTTACAATGTGTGTTAGGGTGGTAGGGTAGGTTGGCAATGACAATGTTTTTGGCATTACCAATTACCCCTCAATCTAAGTGAATATCATGCAAGGAATTAGTTTTAAGCTAGCCTCACACAAGGAAATAGTTTCCCATTCAACATTAAGTCAGCCAAAAAGTCTAGTTTTTCTAATTAAGTATGTATAATTTAAAAGTTTTGATTTGAATTTTTACATTTCTTTTTCATTTTTTTATTAGATACTTCATGTCTTTGTTAGATTTTATTAGCAATTAACATATATAGACAACATCTATTAGTGTTTTATGGACAAGTGATCCGTCGTTTCCTTCAAAATACGAAATAAGTTCATAAAATTTTCATTTTTTCTAAGTTATTCGCTATTTAATTATAAATAAAAATTATATGAAAGTTTTACATCAATAATCGTTAAATCATGTAAAAAAAAAGTATTATATATAAATGTGTCAAATACTAATAAAATCTAACAAAATAATAATAAGAAGTATCCAATTAAACATAAAAAATAAGTATAAGGATACAATTTAAAATTTTTAAAGTATAAGAATTTAATTAGAAATTGAGTAAAATTATATGAAATAGTAAAATAATTTAACATTTTGTTAACAATATTGTACGTCCTTGTTTACTAAAAGAGCACTTTTTATTTGCCATAACTTATTTAAACTCAGTATTATGGTGATTTTCAAATATCCAACGTCATTTTAGCAATTGTTTTATTCGACAACTACTTTGAATTCTCTCCATATATATCACGCTAGCATAGCGCTTTAAGCTTATACACTGGTTTTATTGATTTTTTTTTTTTTAAAGAGGTCAAGTTGTCTGTTCAAGTTAATTTATAGTTCAGGAGAGATTAGTCTTAAAAAAATTAGTCTTCTTTTTAAGATGATTTTAAAAGTATATTACCGCACTTTTTTATATCAGTATGATCTATTTAGACTTATTCTCAAAATAGTCCTTGGTAAAATCTAACTCAGGCTAATAAAGAATAGGATCACTAACAAAGAATTGTCACCCTAGATCAATCCTAATTGAGTAAAAGTTTTATTGAGTAGAGAGTAGAGGTTGCTGTGAGTAATTATAACATGAATTATAAAAATGCAAAAACAAAAGCTAAGTTACTTGATAATTTTCTTAGATTTTCCAAATATAACAACGTATATTAGGGAGAGGGAAATTGAAGTGGTGGTTCTTTCCATTTTCCATTTGGAGAGGGCCAGAGAGAAAAATGCTGAACCTGTCACAACGTCCCAATTACATCCCTATGAAAAAAAATACCTATTCCAAAATAAGTCCATAACCTAAATCGTTCTACATAAATAGACTGTCCCAACTAGGTAGAAAATCCATTAACACAAGAAAGACAAACAAAACATCCCATAATAAAGAACAAGGCAAAGGTTTTGATCATTGTGCTTCAAGCCACATGGCAATGCCTTTGCAAGCTTTGTTGTTCTCATTGTTCTTTCTTAGTGCGCATTCACTTCCTGAAGGTGCTCATAACGAAGGATTTGGACAAAGAAAGCTGCTTACCAACGAGGAAAACCACTCAACGTTTCAGCCTGGTCCATGGAAGCAAGCTCATGCCACCTTCTATGAAGGAAGCTCTAGTTCATTTGGTATGAAAAATACTATGTTCTTGTCTTTCATCTGAGATGTTTTTTCTTCTTTTCATATATGAGTCGTACGTTTCTGAAGAAAAGAAATTGTTGAGTGGATCGGTGCAGGAGGAGCTTGTGGGTACGAGGATGTTGTGAAAGATGCGTTTGGGCTTGAAACAGCAGCACTGAGCAAAGCTCTATTCAACGAAGGAGCGGCATGCGGTGCATGTTATGAAATCAGATGTGTGAACTCTCCACAATGGTGTAACCCAAATGCACCATCTCTCTTTGTTACAGCAACCAACTTTTGCCCACCAAATTTCGCACAATCAAGTGAGAATGGAGGATGGTGCAACCCACCACGTGAGCACTTCGATTTAGCCAAACCTGCATATCTCAAGATTGCTGCCTACAAGGCTGGCATTGTCCCTATCCAATACCGCAGGTCAGATACTTTTCTTCTCAAGGAAAGAAAAGCTACTAGTTTACAATACAAAAATTCTATCTTATTTCTAGAATAAATGAATCTTTTACTCCTGTGTGATTGTGCGATTACAATACACATCTATGAGTAATGCAACTAAGTTTCACAAATTATGAGATCCAATTTGGATCTATCTCTTTCGTCTTCCTTTTGCAATAAGAATTTGTCTTAATTCTAGAAGGAATTTAAATGTTTTCTCCTAGTAGTCTAATATTGCAAGTCACATACTTTCTTCTTAAAACAACTATCTGCATGGTAAAATTGGATCATAATAAAAAAGATTTACATTATTTAAAAAATAAATGAATTTTCTTATTTTAATATGACTATATAAGAAAGATACATTATTCAAATTCTACAATGGGTTCCCCCAAACTGCAGAATACAGTCTTATATTTATATTTATCTCTCCCGTTCTATTTTATTTCAATAGTAAATTAAAATGTCTTTACACAAAATGGTCACAAGTTAGGAGAGGAGATGAGTTTCACATAAAATTGTAGGGTCCTCTCCCTTCTCTCGTAATGGCATCATTATAAACTAATCCCATTGTATAATTAGCAGCTTTCTTGTCTATGTTGCTTGTATGCATTCTATTCGAAAGATTACCACCTCTTCCATTGAATATTTGTTCTTATAATGCAGAGTTCCATGCAAAAAGCAAGGAGGAATTAGGTTTAGTATAACTGGGAACCCTTACTTCAATCTCGTCAAAGTTTGGAATGTTGGAGGAGCTGGAGATGTTACAAGCGTCCAAGTGATGGGTGACAACAAGCTGCTCCAATGGACAGATTTGAAGAGAAATTGGGGTCAGAAATGGGTGACTAGTAAAATGTTAGTTGGAGAGACACTCAGCTTTAGGATCACAACAAGTGATGGAAGGACCTTCACTTCATCGGCGGTTGCTCCTAAGAATTGGCAATTTGGTCAGACCTATGAAGGCAAAAACTTGGCATAGAAATCCATACAAATGTCTTTGAAACTCTAAACTTCTCTTTGAATATTATTATTTTTTGTTTTTTTTCTTATTTTTTTCTCTCGTATTCCTTTTCCTTCCTAATATGATAGCAATATTCATATCATCACCTTTTAAAATATACAAAATGTTCATTATAGAATATAAATTCAATATTGAAATATCACTATTTCAAATTAATGAAAGTGCCTACCAGAAAACAGTTAGGACTTGGCAGTTTGAGATCATTCAGGCCAAGTAGCTAGGAGAAAGCAAGGGAAAAAAGCAAATTGTAAACTAGCGTTAGGGTGCAAGTTTTTTGCAGGAAGCGATTGCCCTCAGTAATATTCATAATTTTTTTAGATACAAATTGAGAGTTTCTAACATCGCAGAGATTTAAAAGTAAAGAAAGGATGATGAAACCCAGGAATGAGATTTACAAAAGAATGAAGGCAGATTGCAGTCTGTTAGGCTTCGAACGGTGTAACGTTTTATATGGCTACATTATCAATCATAGTTTTCAACGCTTTGCCAACTCTGGCGTCCATAATAGTTTACTCTGGCATCAATAATAGTTTACGTCTATAAGCAAACTGCTCTTGCATATGACTAATTTTCAAGAAGTTGAGTTTATGCTCCCTCTAGAAATTTTGACCTTTCTTTTCATTTTGAACCGGAATTGCAATTTGCATAATAGGACCAGAATAAACGTGCGAATCTCTGGAAGTCATCTGACTAAATAATATTGAAGATGGCCTATGATCAACCAGAAATTCCAGTTTGTGGAAACTCTATAGGGAACATTGTATGCTTAATGTAATTTTCATTATATATAACTGTTTTCTTACAGAACAAATGTCACACACTCCAAGAGTCTGCAATTACATTACAATAATGGAGGGGTTTACTTGCCCCAAAAGGAAATTGATTCTCCGGAACAAAATTGTTAAAATTTATGATAACATTTAGTTTACAAAGATATTGAAATTATACAGTAACATCCTCTATCTTTGACTCACCTATCCTTGTCTTCAAACTCCAATGTCAACTAGAGTCGATATGGCCAACAGATGAAAAAAGTTATCTTACCAGCAACTAAACACCCACCATGTCCTGCAAAATTGTGAGCGATAATAATTGATAATCTGACATCTGCTCCCCATTCTCATTTTGTCGGTGTCGATCTGAATTATAATCAATGCTTTATCAATCAGAGTTATGTCATTTTGATGTCACTTTCTCCCTAACTATTGAAATGTTCATGTGATTAACATCATCAGCTGAACGATTATGTTACATGTGTATCACTTTGTCTTCTTTTTCTTCTTCCGCTTCACTTCTCCAGTATCAGACCTTTCTGCTAACCGTTTCGATTGTTGAGCACGTATTTCTAGCAGTTTTGATCTTGCATCACTAAAGAGAGCATCTGATCTTGCAGCCATCATTTGCTGAAAGATCATTTCACAATTAGATTAGCTTTACTCAACAAATAGCAGGCAAGAGATTTCCAGATTCTTTTATACAAACCTGGAGATGATCCATGGCTGCAAGGTTAAAACCAACAGTATCTTTCCATTCCTGACAGTTTAAAACATCATTAATCAATGAACTGACACTAAAGCCACACAGCATTTGCACTGAAAAGAGTAGATGAAGACATCTTTTGAGCAGGACTTGTTCAGAAAACTCATTGATGAAATGGTTAGATTAAAACCAACACAGATAGTATCATCATACATTTGACTGATGAACAAACCAATGACTGATAATCACAATAAATAAGCAGTAACACGATTTAACTGGATTTCCAACCACAATCACCAATATCTATTCTTGAGTAAGTGAGTAACAATATATGCTGCTTAGTTTTTGTATGATGGTTTCATGTTTGCACAAGACAAAGCATTGCTTTATATAGTAAAACACACTACTGAAACTTTGCGTAGGTACCTTCACCCTTTCATAAAGAATGTCTCTAAGAACAGTCAAGACAGGTCGGGCAGCAGGGGTGCTAATTAGCTGATTATAATGTATCTGCAACAGCACTGTACCTATCCTGCAAACAAGCTCAACCTGCATTTATAAAGCAATAATAAGTGCTCATAACTTCCAACAAATAATGCTTTTACTACATTTTAAGACAATTAACTAAAAAAAGGATATTATCATTTTATGTTTCATTCATCATATGTGGGCAGCTTCTGCAAGGTATATTTATCAAATAAGGACAGGGAATCCAGAAGAGACTAGTGAATACGAGAAGTTAATTTTATGCATGAGAAAACAAAATAAATATGCACAAAAGATTTTTTTGAACACAGTAATCTTCCTGCAAAGCATGGGGAGTAAATACCTTATCAGAAAATGCTGTCCATTCCTTCAAGTATGACAGAAGCTTCAAAGCATCTGAGAATGGTAAAGCCTGCACAAAGAAATGGTACAGGTCAGATTTATTGTCAACAACCTACGACCAAACCAAGCATATCAATTTCCCATTTGCGTGCTACCACTTCCAAAAACAAGAGCTGATCTTCTTTCTTCCTAACATCCTACACCTGAACATTTTTACAGAAATACAATTTAAAATCATTGATGTGTTTATTCAATGACATCTATCATTAAATTTCTAAAGCAGATTTTGAAAATCACAAGCACTGCCAAAACAGGCCTTAGTGTTTGATAACTCTAGCCTAGTTAGTTAGTTTTTTTTTTTTTTTTTTGGAATATATTATACATCAAGCATTTAAGTTACAAAACTGCATTTTGCCAAAAGCAGCATGGATGTAGTTTACAGAACGCAGATTCATTTGACCAATGCAAACCCAAAGTTATATACAATTTTTGTGACATCCAAATAATACCACGTTCAGTTTTTTTTTTTTTTTTAAACTGAAAATGTTTGTTTTGTCCTACCAGAGGCAATGCTGATACTCTCAAGCTAGAAAAGAGAGATATTATTTTGATGCTCTATGTAAAGGAAAATTAAAACAAGTAAAGATGAATAAGCCCCATTAGGACTAACTACCATATACAAGGCCAAAGCCTAACCAATACACCACAAACTTTTCACAGAAAAATCAAATGTTTCATGAGAACAATACTGAATAATTATGCATGTCCCAAGCATACCAATAATGTTTGCTCCAAATCATTGGAATGAACATTTGAAAATGCACTTAGAACATAATCAGAAGGTGAGAGCCCATTCATAAGAGGATTAGCTTGGAATACAGCAACCGGCCCATTATTTTTCTCCTCCTGAAATACAAAATAAGTTCCAGCATCTGGACATCAGAGATAGTGACACAAGATCTTGGAATTTATTTATTTTTAGGGCTATGTTTAGTCACTTACTCGAAAATTTTACTAGTTTTTATGAAAGATTAACATAAAAATCATAAAAGTGGCAGCTTTCAAATAAAGTCTTGCAACTTTTTCACAAAAAATTGCAAGTGTGTACAGATTTTGTATGCAGCTAGTATACAAAAGGTTTCATTTAACGTGGCATAAAAATATTCTCCTGTATATAAAAGTAAATTTTTTTTCTGAGTACGTAGTGAAGCATAACCCTTATTTTTATCCAGTAACCTGTGCCTATTTCCACAGCTAAAGTAGCATGAGCTAGAACAGGTGCATCAGTTTGGGGTAAAATCATTTGGAAGAGGGAACAAATGTGTATACCTGGTGTTCAGCAATACGCTTCATTTCTGCTTCTGCTATGTCTAATCTCTCAATAACTAAGTCAGTTGCAGTAAGGGTTTCCTGGGTTTCTCTCCCAGCTAGGGCCACAGCTCCCTCTTCTGGGATTTCATCCTTGGGTGCATACTTGTTATCAAAAGCATTGCCAAGATCAGCCTCAAACATCTCCTCCAACCTTTTTTCCTTTTCTTCCTGCAATTGAAATGATTGCTTAGTTTTGAGAAACAAATTATAAAAAATATCCAAACTTTCATATTAAAATTAGAGGCAATGTCCGTTTGTCCATCATTAACAAGTGTAACCTTGTGCGTATATACCTCAATAAAAAACTGCTCTTCAGTACGATCCCAGACGCGGATGGACCGGTCATGAGATCCAGTGACAACAAAATCACCACGATTACTAATTGCAAGACACCAAACATCTGCATGGTGTCCTTCAAGAGTTAACAGCAGCTCAAATTTATCGGCATTCCAGTATTTTACTAGGCGATCTTTCCCAACACTAAAAACATAGTGTGTCTTGGGAACAAATTTCACTGCCATAACACTGCCACATAATTTTCATTAGAATCTTTTTAAGTGAAGCTTCATCTAAACTCCCAAAGGAAGAAAAGTGGTAAAAAGAGAACAGGAGGATAAATATTAAATTCATGAAAGATTATTTAGCACCTGTCAGCATGTGCAAAGATGGATTTGTGACAGTCACCAAAATCCAAACCCCATATCTTTAAATTCTTATCCGCAGACCCAGTCACAATCAATTCTCCATCTGATGAAATATCCATACATAGAACAGGAAGCTTGTGGCCATATAAAGAAATGAAGAATTTCAAAGAATCTACAAAATGAACCTGAAAGAAAATAAACACATCAGAAAGACTAAAATGACACAAAAACAGGGAATAAAGACTGATAAGGGTTCAGAGAGGCAAGAGAATCAATGCATAAATATAAGATTTACCAACATATAGCGCATGCAGTAGCCAACAAGCAAGAAAGCAACATCACAGGATTGGGGACCTACAGATTTGTGGGTGATAGCATACAAAGATGCTACCCTTGTTGAATCTTATATAAATAAATATATACAAATCCATAGAAAATCAGAAACCCTTTCTGCCATTTCTAATTATCAAAACATTAAATATAGGAATGGTGCAAAAGAATTAAAATTTTCCCAATAGATAAGAATTTATATGTCTAGGCTTGCAGCCAGGAAGAAATGAGACTTACAATAGGCAAAGCGAATATCTCTGTCAAGTTTTAAGAAACTAACAGTCAACATGTAAGCCGCAGTTTGTATCAAAAAAAAATAAGTAGCAGTGATTATGAACCGGAACACACCCACACACATACACCATATACATGTCAGTCAAACAGGAGAAGAGTGAGCCATCTGACCTTCACTGTGCTATCCAACAATGCCACAGCAATATATTTAGAATCAGGGCTAATTGCAACCACCAGTACATCGTCATTCATTTTCAGAGTTCGTACATTTGACACAGTGAGTTGCTTAGTAGCCTGAATCAAACAGAACAGATAAAGTGTTACTAACCTAAACATAATGGTGATTGGTACAACCACCTGTCTGAATAAACAAGGAATGTCAGAAAATTTTAATTACTTGTAGTATTCTTTTAAAAAAAGAAAAGAAATAGAGAGGGTAAAAGTATATGCAGACAGTATGTAGCATACTTCTACTTCTAAGGTGATAGATGTCATGCAAGAGCATGAAGACAACAGATAATAACCAGTACCCACAAAACACACACACACACAGGAATTAAGTGCATGCAGTGGGAATACCAAGGAGTTTCTGAATGAATTATATGCTTGACAATCTTGTTTCCAAGCTTTTACCTATTTTTTATATGAAGTATTAAAGAGACAACATATTTCATATAAAAAAATCTAATTTTAAAATAAATCCTGGGGTGACAGCCAAAAAAATAAACACATCTTGGCCCCAAATAATTTTTACAACGGAATTATTAAATGGTGTATGGAACACACTTGACCAGGCTTTTGCTTAATTTGATACTCCCAAAACTTGACATCATGATCTGCACTTCCTGTGACAAAACCATCTTCATCTGGTATAGCAGCAATAGAGCGTACAGCGCCACCATGACCTTCCACTACTTCAAGACAAGTGCCACTTCCAATGTCAAGAATTTCTATAGTTCCATCTTTAGTTCCGACAAGTGCATACTTGTTATGTGGAAGAATTAACCCACTTAATCCATACCCAGAATCAATGGTTCTTAAACAAGAGCCAGTGCTTGGGTTCCAGATCTTCACTGCATTGTGACTGGTAGACATCAAAAGAGAGTTGTCTGAGCTAAGCGTAACACTTCTAACATCTGAGCGGTGCCCCTGAAGTTCAATAACAAGTGTTTTTGTGGTTGCATTAGCTTCAATTGAGTAAAATTCCAGTAAATTATTGTTCAACGACAATGCCAAAGCAGCCAATGAATTCTTTGGAGTGATAGGACAGAAAGCAATGGAGCATATCTTTTTACTAGCTCTAATGGTATGAAGCAGCTTAAAAATATCAGGTACAGTAATTGAGGGGTCACTTGTTTCTTTCAGTTCATGAGTTGCAGAAGGATTTCTGCTTTCTGTATTCTCATTATTCTTGTCCCCATTCTCTGTTCCCTCCAAACCCTCTTTGCCATGCTTCTTCTCTTTTTTACGATGAAGCCTACGTTTTGCTTTACGCTTTGCTTCAGCATCATCTAATACACGGAAGATTTCTACTACCTTTCCTGCAACTTGACAAGCTAGCAAATCCCCTGACTTGTTGAACCGCACAGTTGCAACTCTATCCTTGCTTTGTCGCTGAATTTCACCTAACTGCCTCAGAAATTCCCACTTATTTTGAGTGGAAGAGTCTCCATCTTCTTCATTTATAGATTGGGCATCCACTGAGTCATGCTTAATCGTGTAAAACCGAAGCTCCATGTCTGCAGAACCAGTCACCAAGTATTTGTCCCCTGGGTCGACATCTATAGACCATATTTCACTATGATGACCACTAACTATTTGCATGCAGTGCTGGGTATCAAGATCCCACACTCGCAAGAACTTGTCTTTGGAGGAACTAACAAGTTTTTTCCCATGATCCACAAAAACAACATCAGTTATCTACAGTGAACAAAGTAGACGAGTAGAATTCAGAACACATAAACAAATTAAGACTTCAAGGGGGAAAAATAGTTGACCACAATAGAAGAAATCATTGTAAACATATATGAAGTTAACTAGAAGTAGTATCAACAAACCTGATCCCTATGCCCACGAAGGCGAAAAAGGCCAGTCTCACCAATGACATCCCATAAAATGACATCATTATCTTTGCTTCCAGAAGCAAGTAATGATCCAGCCTTGTTGTATCGAAGAGCAGTAACAGCCCCTTTGTGTCCATTTAATGTAGTCTCACAGGTTCCCCCATCAGAATCCCAAATTCTTATACTCCCATCTGCATAACCACTAGCTAACTGCAATAAAAATAAATAAATAAATATTTGTAAATTCTCAATATCAATTATTCAATACTTCTAAAATAAACCGTTATTTAGGAACTCGAATAGAAATTTTAACTTTACATCAGTTAACCAAAACTGCAAAATTAAAATTAGAGAAATTTCATCCAATCCACCCCCCCCCCAAAAAATGAACAGTAGAAGTAAACATAGCTGAATATCTCATTTTTCTACAAATCCAGCTTAAATAAGCTGTGCATCTCACTTTACGCGATTCAACACAGTTCAAAGTTCCTCGGAAACTATGCATTCTTACTTATATGCCTCAAATTACTCTAAAATAGCGCAAAAGACATAAAGCGTAAAGCTTTTATTGATACCAAAGACGAAGGGGAGGAAGCAATGGAGGTGACGGCAAGAGAAGGACCACGTGAAGCAGGAGAAGGGGTCAGAGTTTTTGCACAAATGCCCTGCCTCACATGCCAAACGCCGATTTTCTCAAGGGCCGGTGCCAGAAGGTGCTTGCCGGAGCTGTCGTATGTGATATTAGACTCGATGGAAGCGATGACTCCGAACGACGCCGCCGGCTCGTATCGGAGGTAGGCTTTCACCATGGTTGCTCTGCTCTTCCTGGTTAGTTTTGGGGTACAAGGTTTTAGGAGCGGGGAAAGAGGGTTTATGTTCCTTTTTTTTTAATTTTTTTCTGTTACGTGGCTTCTTCGACATCGCTTGGGCTCAGTTTGGCCCAAACCTCTCTCTGGACTCAACATATTTTTTTAACAAATATATTATGTCCAGAGCAGAAATACGCAAAACTTACCGTTCGTTGTACTCAACGAGTAAACTTTTATTTCGGGTGATAGCATGAGTAATTAATTTATTGAATTCACGCATACAGAGCATTCAAATCAAATTTAGAATATAAAAGAAGATAAATCTTTTCAAAGATATTGAATATTACTTGAGAAAAATTTTATTTTATTGTAGTATAGTTTGTCACTAAAATCATTCACATGTATAATTCATCTAACTCACAACTTTCAAATTTTCACTAATTATTAGTTAAGTAATAGAAATTGATCATATGAGTATAGTGTCGAAAAAAATTAGATAAATTAAAATAATCAATTCACCATATCTATTGAATCATGTTACAACGTATTATATTTCTATATATAAATTTAATTAATAATAATAAATTCGTATTTGAAATTATATGAGAATTCATGATAATGAAATACTTATTTAACAGGTTCACTCCTTATAATTCTAATAAAGAAAATTAAAAAATATATATATCTGAAGTTTAAATGAAATAACTATAGTTCTACAAAGATATAAGTAGATATCTACATTGTTGTAATCTTACAAAGCTAATTGACCCATCATCATTGGCCCAGTGATCAAGTTCATACCACTAAAGTCCATTAATGGTCTAGATGTCATTACAAATCCAATAATTTGATCACAGAATTAATTGACTCATAATAATTACTTGTTGCGACATTCATTCAATTCAATAATATGGTTTAATTAAATTATGGTAATCCACATAGGAAAATTTCAACAATCTCCCACTTAGACAATATATTTTAATAAATGAGAAGTTGGATTATAATATGTGACCATAACAATGAATGTCAACTAAAATAATAATAATGACACCATTACAATCATAAGTCAAGCATAAGTACCCAATAATGTAAATCATCATACTTAATAGAGATGCTAAAGTCATACAGATCTTAAATACTTATGTTCTAATGACCGAAAGATAATATAGAATATGTGAGAAACTATACATATATATCAAAATGTTATCATATGTATATATTTACGAAATGATCCATACATCTACCTAAAATATTCAAAATGAGAATAAATCTCAACATAATAATAAGACAAGATCTAAATATTTATATTGATATGTCGTAAAACAAATGTGTACAATCAACGACGTCATATATGCATATAAATATATATATAGACGAAACATATAACAATATCATTAGCATTTCACTAATCTCGAGATAATACTGTTTCAATTAGAAACATAAAACTTCCACTAACTCTAAACATTGAAAGACTTAGTCAAACTCATTGTAATCACTTGTTCGCAAACAATGTTTACACCTAAGGATTTGGTTAGTAAGTCCGTAAGTATACTATTCCTAGTAACATGTATAATACTTGTATATCTTTTTTTTTAATAAATTGATACTTTATATCAAAATACTTATATAGGCAATACTTTCATTATTATTTTAAAAGAAATTCACTATAACAACATTGTCGCAACATGTGGCTAAAGTCCTAGATATAGTTTCTACATCTTTGAGTTCAGATATAATATTCCTTAACTAAATAGCCTCACAAGTGGTTTTACAACATGCAACACATTCTGGCTCTATAGTAGAGGTTATTATAATTAACTACTGGATAGTTTCTATGGTATAGCTCCTCCTAGCATCATAAAGATATTTCCAAATATCAACATCATGTCATCTAGATAATTCACAAAATCAGAATTAAAGTAACTTGCAATAATCAGATCACCAGATCTATAATAAGTCAGCGCAAAGATTCTTTATACCTTATAGATACTCCATAACTTTCTTCACAACAATCCAATATTTCTGACCAAGATGACTCAAATGTCTCCCAGGTACACTAAACCAATAGTAATATTAAGATATATACATACTTGAGCACACAACAGGCTACTAATAATGGAAGCATACGAACTTACTTTAATCTTTACATTATTGCGAGGACATTGGACTTTGGAAAAAATTTCACTCCTCTGGAAGGATCTAATACTTGGAGAGCATATAAAAACACGTTGAAACTTTGAGCATCTTTTCAACATATAATCTTTAAAATAAGCCAGGAAGACCTTAGGATCTATCATCAGGGATTCATTTGCTCAGCACGAAAAAAGCATCATTAAGATTCTTCATATATAAAATATATAGATAGTATATACTCAATCTCAATCATAAAGTTCATAATATTGTTCTTAAGGAGAATATTATCAGTATAAGATAAAATCATAAATATGCCTATACTTATCATAAATAGACACAGTTTGCATTATTCTCCTTGAACTCAAGAGAAAAAACAATCTTAATAACCTTGAATCATATATATATGTATATGAATCTTTTAAATTTACACACTAAATATTCTTTACTCTTCTCTTGAAAATTATCTAGTTGATTCACATAAATAGTTTTCGATTAAACACCATTTAAGAAGGCCATCATGCATCTAGTGAAATCAAAATGAACCGGCAGTGCCATAACAATCCAAAACTAGTCTTCAATTAAAACAAATAAGAAAATATTCTATAATTAAAGTCTTTTTTCTAAATGTCGCCCTTGGTCATCAATATGGCCTTATACCTCTTAATCACCCTTTGAGTATCCTTTGATTTTAAAAGCCCTTTTACATCGAATAGACTTACAACCTATAGGTAACTTATATGATCTCACACATCGTTATGAATTATTAAAGCAATCTAACATTTATGACCTCCATCCATTCTAAAGAATTAATGCTTGAAATGGCTTCTTGAAAACTAGTGAGATCAATTCCATCACTAACGTCAAATTCATGCTCCTGCAAATATACCACATAGTCATTAGTAGTTCCTAGCCTACTAGTCATCAGGATTTCCTCAAAGGTATTTCATTTATAAGACTTGGTTCTTTTCTATTACCAAAAGAGCATTAAACTCTACAACTTCCACCATCTGTTTTACCATATGATGTACTGGATCAATTTAGTTTGTTTCAACCAATGATGGTTTCAATGGAATAGCAACTTGTACATCTTTAAAAGAGATATTACATAGTCTTTCACTCCCACTATCTAACCAATAAACAAAACAAAATCTTTTAATAACCCTAGTGGTGTGGATTAGACAATAAAATCCACTACGTTGTAGCCGTTACAACATCCAACAAAGTGACTATTAATAATCTTCAAATTAAGTTACTTAATAAATGAATCATATGGCTTTACTTTAGCCTTGCAACCCTAGACATGGAAATGTCTAAAACTAGGTTTTTCCTATATAGCAAATCATATGGGGTTTTAAATACAAACTTAGTAGGGATTTGATTTAAAACATACACCGCAGTCTTTAAAACATCGCCCTGTACAAAAATTTAGTAAAATTTAATGCACCATCATGCATCCAATCATGTCTATAAACATGTAATTCAACATTCTTATGATCCAAGCTTGTTCAAGCGTTTGAGGCATAAGGCTATTAGATTAAAAAATTCACAATCTTATAAATATCTTACTAAAGAATCAGAATTTATATCAATTTATCGTATATCTATAACACTTAATACCTTTATCAGAACTAACACACTTAATTTTCTTATTATTTTTTTAGTTTAATCTCAACTTTAAAACATTCCAAAAGAATTTAAAGATTTCAACTTTTCAGTAAATATTTTCACCTAACAAAAAATTGATCAATCATTAATGGAAAAGAAATATTAGTATCTACTCATAGTGCTCGATGTAATTAGTTTACTTATATTATTGTAAATCAACTTCAGTACATTCAACCCTCTAGTCCACTAACTCTGGTAGGGAGTACCTCCCTTGATGCAATCAATACATACACCAAAAAATGATAAGTATAAGTCATGAAGAATCTCTTCATTTATCGATCACTCTATCTTTCTATGGAAATATTATCTAGACACGTATTCCACAACATTAAAGATCCCACATTAATTATAACCTTTTTGTATCTAATCACGGTATTTAACTAACTAACTCACTAATTTTCAAATGATAATTACTTCTACATATTCATCTTGTACTTTTCCACTATTTCCATTTTATCACTTGGTTTCCTCTTATTCCTTAACGCTTATAATAAATTTGTAATGTAAATGATTACACCTCTATCTAACCACCAAGTATTCGATGGAACATTTCACTAAAGCCAACAGAACATCTTGATTTATTGCAATATATACCTAAATTAGCTTTCTTGCTTCTCAAAATTAGGTTCTTTAGGTATGATTTATTTTCACACTCAATACTCGATATGTGTGAAACAAAGTGAGCACGGTGGTCCTTTAATTCTTTATGTCATTTTCTACTTGACTAATTATAGAGATCATTTTACTGAAAGTCTATTCACCTTTTTGGATGTGATATAATGTCTTGAGAATATCAATTTGAACCAAAAGAAACTTTAAAATATACTAAATTAAATTATTATTTTCTACGTCTACTTTCATGCCCATGAGCAATCATAATAGTATACTAGTTCCACACTATACTTGCTAATTTCACTAACACCATCATAAATAATTTTATCCAACAACGAGAAGTAATATCCTTTTCAAACTTATCAAACTTTACAAATTTATCAGTTGCAAAATCTATAATCATTTTGGCATTTAAAGAGTCAGCAATGTCTTTTATAATGGTCTTATCCTTAGTATATATCATAATTATCAAATATACTTTATTAGAGTATGTCTATTTTCCACGAAGAGCCCTTGTATAGTTATAGGGTCATAGTTTATCTATGGCTATCCCTTTCTACATGATAAATACAAAATTTGGTAATTGGCTAATATAATATTAGTAATTTAGCCCATATATCTTCCACTCAGCCCAATTCTCATAATTAGTCTCATTTACTATCTTCATGGCAATCAATTGTATAGGTTACAAAAGATTAAAGAAATAGCAATTTATGAAATTTATCATAAATTTTCAAAATTACATATCCAACGTAATCATGACATAATATTTCCTCAATAATTATGCAATTCTAAGCAATATTACATTATAAAACCTAACACTGATATGACATTTAAGGCTTTATAATATAACACAAAGAATGAATGCTATATTCCTAAAACCAAACACTAATAAGGTATTTAAAATTTTAAGAACATAACAAGTAATTTTAATACTTACATTATCACCAACAAATTATATTAATAATATTACACCAATAGGACATGTATATTACTAACATAGCACTCTCCTATATGCAATTCTAAAATTTAATTTTAGTAAAATTTTATGCAATTGGTCCTACGATAAGTGAGTATACAATTGCATAAAATTTCATGGCATAATATGAGTAAAATTGATTCTTACATAATTTTATAAATTACACACAACAATTCAAAAAATATTCAAATGTACAAAAAATATCAAATCAATCCATAAAAACATATACTTGTAAATTTATCATGTCTAAAAAATATGAAATTAATGTTCAAATAAATATAACAATAATTATATAAAATATTTTTATTTTTGAAAAAATCTTAAAAAATTATCACAAATAGGATTCGAAGAATAGAATACAGTGGTATAATTTTCACTACAAAAAAAATGGATTTTAGCCACCGAAACTGCGACCGAATTTTTTCGGTCTCTAACTGCGACCGATTTGTGACTACATTGCCACTGATTGGGTAAGGGAGAAATTTGAAAAATTTTTGTGGTATAGCGACCGAATCAGAGGCTGAATATTTCGGT
>JANHAO010007168.1:0-20460 GCA_026873985.1 Saraca asoca
CCCATTGTCACTTGATGATTTTCTTGAAAAGCATATGGTACCTGAAGAAGGAGAAAATAAGCCCATTAATGTTCAGTCTCATTCTGAACCAATTGATGCCTCCAATGCAATGGAAGGTGATAACACAAATTAATAAGTTAAGAAACAAATCAATGTAAAGGAGACAGTTGTGGACAAAAACAATGATGCAACAAAAGATGTCTTTTTTATTTTCATTTATAATTACTTGGATGCTTAGGTTTCATTCTTTTTCACATATTACTTTGAATGTGTATTTTTTAATTAAATTAGGGGCAACTAAGGAGAAAAGAACTAGAGGAGTGACACTTTGCAAAAAAATTCATGCAAGAACAATGAAAGAAGTAGTAGAAGTCATTTTTGGAAAAGGGCAAGCAATAGAGCAATGAGACAAAATAGTGAGTGACTTAAGCTTATTCTTGGGTACAATTGCAAGGAATCTAATATTCTAACTTTTGATTTACACTAATTGGAAGGCTATACAGGATGACTGTAAAACACAGATGTTGGATTATGTCAAGTAAGAAAAAGTATATTGGAATTATCATACTTAATGCTGTGTTATTTGCTAGATGCTTCGATTTTGATTATTAACATTTTGTGCTTTCTGTAGAAAAAATTCATCATTCTAGAAGAAGGAAAAAATGGGTACTTTCTAGTATACATGAAGCTTAGAGAAGACATAAATGGAAGACTAAAAAAAATTATTTTGATAAGTATAAAAATGTGAATGAGATGTTGAAAAATTGCCCCAAAGATATGCCAGAATTGCATTTTAGAAAGTTGATCAAATATTGGAGCCCTGAACCAATATAAATGAGATAAAAACTTAGAAATTCATGTAGAATGCCTTACTATATATAATTCCTATCTCTAGAATGTTAAATGTTGACTTTCTAGTTTGTTGAATTATAGAAAATCAGCCAAACGAATGTCCAAAATAGAGCTCGATAGAAGTGGAGGCATTGAACGGGACCTATCAATTTTGCAAGAATCCAGTAGCGATTGGTACTATATTTTAGTATTTTGGACATAAATAGAAAACTTAATTAAGTGCTTGGTAGAATCTTAAGTAAATTATAATTAATTTTAGACTTACTTGTATTACATTTATTATAGTGTGCTAAGAATGAAAATAATGAAGAGCCCACGCAAGCAAATATGTTCATCGAAACTAACCAAGGTACTAAGGGAAAGGCATTGGATTAGGAAATACATGATAAAATTGTGAGTGACAATTTATTTTTTTACCTCTTTTAGTTTCACAAATTAAAACTATAAATTTAGTTACTTTGTTATCTTCCTCGTTTCTTTTTATGGTCACAACTTCAAGAGTTGACTTAAAACTCTAGTGAAGCCACTACAAATGCCTTTCATGTTGTTTTTGGGAAGGAAAAGTCAGGGAGAGTGTGTTACTTTAGGAGATCTATTACACCAACTACTTTGAAAAGACAAGAAAAAATTGAGGCTTTGAAGTGAGAGCACCATAATGAGGTACTCACCTTGAGAAGTGAGGTTCAAGAGATGAAGGAGCTTCTAAAAGCATTGTTGCAAGAGTCTAACATTAATGAAGTTAATTTAGGGGCCATCCATGGATTATTGAAAAGCCTTCTAGATGATGCCAATAGTACGCAAAATGGTAATGCATGCTCATTTGCATTGACACATATTCCAACCAATGAATAAGTATTATTAGTTTTAATTCGCTTATTCCAACCAATGGCCAAGACATATGCATGCAGATCAGCCATTATTGATCTATGTAACCAGAATAATTTAAGAGTTTATATTAATGCTTCTTCTTATTACTAAATGAAATACTTCTTACTATCGTTTTGTAATTCTTTAATTTCATTTAAATCCATGCATGCAGCACAATATTGGTGGTGAAAGAGCAAACCAGAGTGATGATGACTTACTAGATATAGGTGCTGATGATGAGACTCTTCAATGAATATGATTTTCTATTTAAATTTTCATTAAGCTGTTGAACTTAGAGTTAATACTCTTTACAGTTGTCTTATTGTTTTAGATTTATTTCTTCAAATTTGGGACAAATTAGTTGATATGTTGACTGTTGGAGTAATTGGAAATGTTTTTTTTTTTATGGAATGGATGTGATGTATTGACTATGGATATTACAATAACAAACTTTCAGATTGTGAGTTACCGTTTATGAATCAATTCATAAATTGATTCGTTTATGAATATCATCAAGAACTTCATGATTGAATCGATTCCTGAATCACTTCACATCAGTTCATGAATTGATTAGGTAATTGATTCACAAGAATTCCTGAACCTTCAGTAAAAAAATTTTCTAAAACAATTCTTCATGAATCAATTCATGTACACTTTCATAGGATTATGAATTGATTCACGAATCGATTCACATATGTAAAAACCATTGCCTATTATATTTGGTAATGGTTAATAAGTGTTGCATTTATTCAGTTGACAACACTTAATAAGTATTGCCATTATCTACAATAGTCCAAAACCATTGCCAAATAAAGCAAAAAA
Source organism: Saraca asoca (assembly GCA_026873985.1). Classification (NCBI taxonomy): domain Eukaryota; kingdom Viridiplantae; phylum Streptophyta; class Magnoliopsida; order Fabales; family Fabaceae; genus Saraca; species Saraca asoca. The sequence goes on from JANHAO010007168.1 coordinate 2,542, forward strand.
AAACTGTTGCCTGTAACTAAACATTAGGTAACAGTTTTATCATCTATTGCTAGAGACCCTAGAAAAATAGTTGCCTAAAAGAATAGGTAACACTTGAATAAGACTACAGACAAAAATCATTGCCTATTCTTATTGGCAACAGTTTTTACACTTCAGACAATAATTTTTGTGTGTTGCTAAAGGACAAAAATATTGTAGTGTGATTTTGTAGTTTTACAATATTTCAATCTCAAGTATGGGACCTCATCCCTCCATCATTTGTTTTATAGTTTTATGCAACCCACATGCAATCTTTAGGGACTGAATTTCAGTTTGATATGAAGCTTAATTTGGTCAAAAATTTCTTTTGACATGAAGCTTGAAATTCTTCACTGAGAAGGCTGTGAAAGCTTCTCCAAGGTGTACGTTGGGCTAGACATTCACATCTTGATAGCTGGATCCTTAAGGTATGTGTATGCTACAACTAAAACCTTTTATGAATTTATTATTACAACTACTTATTTTCTTAAGAATTATGTATGAGTTGATATTAGTTATTGTGAATTACTAACTAGGTACTTTCTGAGCACACAATCAAATGCTGATCGTAAATTTTGATAATATTATTTAGAGTAAAAACTCTAACGTCTCGGTTGTTTAGGTATTAGAAGGAGAACTACAGCGGATGATGATTCCTTAGGGGGCGTTTGGTTTTAGGAAATGTTTCCTATTTTTATTTCTTGTTTTCATTTTTTGAAAATGATTTTCATTTTTAGAATTTCAAATTTTAGAAAATATGTTTGGTTTGATTTACTGTTTTCTATTTCTAAGAAATAAAAATAATGAAAACATGTTTGATTTATCCATTTTCAATTAACTAAAAGTTTTAAAATTTACAATAGTACCACCATGTTTTCAACTCTTGAAAACAAAAATAATGAAAATAATTGTTTTTTATTTTCAATTTTCAATCCATTTTAGAAAATATGTCCAAAAAATATTTTCAATAAAATCAAACTAAATATGTTTCTAATCTTATTTCCAATTTTCATTTTGGAAATACTTAAAACAAACGCCCTCTTAATTTCTTATGTCTTAGTTTCTATCAATTTCTAAGAGACAATTATTCAATTTTTTTATGTTGAGTTTGATTATCAGAAGAAGGAGCACTTATGTGTAAGTTTCTCTCAATTTCTGCGAGAGAATAATGCAAATGTTTCTTTGCGTTGCTTTTGTTATTTATGTCACTTAATCTATACTGCATATAATTAAAACTCCTTTAAATATAATACACTTAAATTATTAGGTATGTACATTTAATAAGCATTATATATGCCTGAATATACTACATATGATTAAGCAAAGTGTTATATATATATGCATCAGCATCACTTTCATAAACCTGGCCTAATTTAGTCTTGAGCAAAACTAACCGACCTTTTCACTTCACAGGTTCTTTAAATACCATCCATTTTGTTCGAAAGCCTTTCTCATCTAAATTTAAGACTTTGGGATGATGCTCATTGTACATGATGTCACACGGAATAATTTTAAATTCTACAGAAATTTGATCCCAAGTCTCCACAGTCACCGTGTGGAACTCTTAGCATTCCACTATTTTTGAATCCATTAACAATGTAATTAAATGCAATGTGTGTGTGTGTGTGTGTGTTTTTTTTTTCTTTTTGAAGTTTTATATAACAAGTGAGGCCACCCTTGTTGAATTTGGTTTTGTATTTCATATCACTTTAAACATAAAAATAATATCTTTTTTAACGAAATGTTTCTCAAAATAATTTTCTGGATTGTTTTATTTTTTTTATATGTTGTAAAATTAGTTTTTGTTTATCTATTATCTATTTAATTTGATCCTTATTTAACTTTTATTTTAAAAATAGTTTAAAAATTTTATATAATTTTAAAATTATCTTTTTTTATAATTTTAAAAATTTAATTTATTATCTTTTATTGCACAAGAAAATACATATAAAATTATAATTATTTTACATTATAATTATTCATGCATCATTCTCATTTTATTAACTATTTTCTCAGTTCTACTTTTTTTCTTGTTGAAAATAACCAAGCTATTACTTACTAACCCAGAGTTGGAAACCTAAAGATAGAAGAGTGCAAGCAGTAGCAGTGAACATTGATTGCTAAAAATACTTGGTGAATTAAGGTTGCATATTTGCATATTTTAGAGGTAAGTTTCTTAATTAATAATTTATTTTATTACTATACATAAAGGTTGAACAAGGAGAATGAGCTTTAAACGTGACAGTTGAATTGAATTTTGAGTGATTGCTTGTTGAAGAGTGAGGCGGTATTAATTGAAATTAATTATACTTTTATGATTGAGCTTTTCAATAAATTATTCTATTTTAAATATACTTGTAGTTTTAGAAAAACATGATATAAAGGAAAATTTGTTATTTTTATTAATTAGCATGATTGTTAGGAAAAATAAGGATAAGTCTTTATTAATTAGTTTAATCTAAATCCAGATGGGTGAGTGCTTAGATAATTGTGAGTGGATGTATAATAGATTTTTTGATGATGGCGATGGATATACATGAGTTTCTGAGTGGTGTTGAAAGTTTTGTTTCTTATGCGATGCAACAATTGAGCTATCAAAAAGATAGTATAATTAGAGGTTCGTGCAAAAAACATAAAAACATGAGATTTTATCTTGTAGACTGCTATAAGTATTTTTGAGTTCATACAAATAGGTTGGTAAAAGCCCAATGGACAGGTACAGCTGATAAGGGTGCAACTCAACTATAATTGAGGTCACTAGAGCAATCCCTCAGGTCACTAAATGCAAACTTAGATTGTTAGTCAACAAAGGTCAAAGCAGCAACCTTAGGTCATTGAGGATGAAGTTTAGCCCACAGCTCGAAGTATGCTTTCTCGGCCATTAATTTAAGGAAATCCGTTTAGTTTCCTATTTAAATGGAAATCCGTTATTATCTATTATGCAATCCTAATCAATTCATGATTCTTTTTTGTTGTTGAAGTATATCCAAATTATAACTCCCTAGTAACTATAAATAGGGGTTGAAATCATTGTACAAGATATACAAAAAAAGAAAACAACAAATACTTAACAAAAAGACTCAGAAATAAAATAACCATGGACATAGGCATTGCATTAGGCCAAACCACGTTAAAAACCTCTTGGTGTTATCTTGTTCTCTCTCTCTCTCTCTCTCTCTCTCTCTCAAATTGTAGTTTGGGATTTTGGATTTGGGTTGACCAAATTCACACATCAACATTAATGTTGTAAGTATTTTTGGGTCCATACAAATGGGTTGGTAAAAGCTAATGGATAGATCCAGCTCATAAGGGCCTAGCTCAACTATGATTGAGGTCATTGGAGCAATTCCCCAAGTCACCAAATGCGAACTCAGATCGCTAGTCAACAAGGGTCAAAGCAGCAACCTCAGGTCATTGAGGACGAGGTCTAGCCCGTAGCTCGAAGCATGCTTTCTTGACCATCAATTCAGGAAAATCCGTTCAGTTTCTTATTTTAATGAAAATATGTTATTATCCGTTATGCAATCCTAATCAATTCATGATTCTTTTCTGTTATTGAAGTATATCCAAATTGTACTCCCTGGTGACTATAAACAGGGGTTGAAATCATTGTACAAGATATACAAGAAAAGAAAACAACAAATACTCAGCAAAAATACTGAGAAATAAAATATCTATAGACATAGGCATTGCACTAGGCTGAACCGCATTAAAAACCTCTCTTGTTGTCATCTTGTTTTCTCTTTCTTTCTTTCTTTCCCTTTTATACTCAATTGCAGTTTGGGGTTCCGGACTTGAGTTGACCAAATTCACACATCAACATTAATGTTGTAGGTATTTTTGGGTCTATACAAATGGGCTAGTAAAAGCCCAATGGACAGGTCCAGTTGATAAGGGCCTAGCTCAATTATGATTGAGGTTGCTGGAGCAGTTCCCCAGGTCACCAAATGTGAACTCAGATTGCTAGTCAACAAGGGTCAAAGTAGCAACCTCAGGTCGTTGAGGACGAGGTCTAGCTTATAGCTCAAAGTATACTTTCTCGACCATCAATTCAGGGAAATCCATTTAGTTTCCTAGTTTAATGGATATCCATTATGCAATCCTAATCAATTCATGATTCTTTTCTATTATTGAAGTATATCCAAATTGTAACTCCCTAAGGGCTATAAATAGGGGTTGAAATCATTGTACAGGATATACAAGAAAAGAAAATAACAAATATTCAGCAAAAGACTGAGAAATAAAATAACTGTGGATATAAGCATTGCACTTGGCCGAACCACATTAAAAACTTTTAGTGTCTCCCTGTTCTTCCTCTCTATCTCTTTTTTTACATTCAATTTACAATTTGGGGTTTCAAGACTTTTTAGTTGATCAACTTTGCATGTCTTGATGTGAAAATTTGTCTTCATAAGCATGGGTTTATGGATTATTATTAGTATTGGATTGATTATGATGAGGCTGATCTAGAAATGGTTGGGAGCAGAGGAGTTTGGTCTAATGATGGGGGGGGGGGATGTTTGCATAGGGCCATCAAATAGGTTTGAGACTATGACCTTTGATGTTGGTCATTTGTACTTTGGAGAGAACTTAAACCTAATGGCAACCAATTGTGATAGAGAATTTACAGTTTTCCACAAGTAATCAAAATTTGGCCAATTAGGTTACTTGTGTATAAGGTGACTCACAATTGGATTAAACAAAGTATATTTTAGGATTTGCAATATTGGATAAGTAACTTGGTCTACCATAACCTTGGTGTAATGCATGTTGAGAAAAATGTGTTTGATAACATATTTAACACTGTTATAGACATTAAGGGCAAGATGAAGGACAATATGAAAGCATCAATGAACTTGAAAGAATATTGTAGAAGAAGGGAGTTAGAGCTACAAGAACAGACCAATGCGAAAGTTTACAAACTTAAGACAAAGTTTGCATTAAATATAAATTAGAAAAGAGAAGTGTGTGAATAGGTGAAAGAATTATGTATGCCTGATGATTATGCTTCAGAATTAGATAGATTTGTGGATATTAGGGATGGACATATCTTTGGAATAAAAAGTCATGATTGTCATGTATTTAAGAAATGCTTACTGCTAATGGCATTTTGTGCACTACCTGATTGTGTATGGAAGTCTTTGATTGAATCCTTTTTCAAGAGACATTTGCTTAACTATATTATGGAAGGTAGATTTGCAATACATGCATATGAGTATCCCTATCATCATATGCAAATTGGAAAAAATATTTCCACCGAGATTCTTTGATGATATGGAGTATCTACCAATCCATTTACCGTATGAAGCATTGGTGGGTGGTCCTATTCAATATCGATGGATGTACCTTTATGAAAGATTTCTTAACAAGTTGAAGTAGAAAGTGAAAAATAAGGTTCGTCCTGAGGCATCCATTTGTAAGGCATATTTGATTAAAGAAATAGCACATTTTTAACAATATTATTTTAAGTCTCATGTCTAGTTAAACAACACAAGAGTAAGAAGAAATGATGATGGTGGTAAGGGTGAAATTATAGCTTCTACTCTATCCATTTTTAATCTCCCCGGTCTACCATCTGTTGCATTTTCATCAAGATTTATGAAATCAACTGAGTTGGATGTTGCCCATTTGTATGTCTTGTTAAATTGTAATGAGGTTAAACCATACTAAAAGTAAATATTAATTGAGTTATACATGTATCATTCTTATTGTTAATGTGTAACTTTTTATCTAATATTTTGGTCATATATTTTCCTAGCTTATTCATTCAATGGTTGAAGATGATGCATCAAAATATTATAGATCGGGATATAGAAGAAATCCTTGCTCACCATTTTCGAAAGTGGTTTCAAGATTTTGTAAGAATTCTAGATTGCCTATCTATATATGTAGTATATAATTGATGTTTTGCTTTTTAATTAATTCTAATAATAATGTCTCTTTTCTATATGTCTTAAATCCATAAAATAGTGTGAATAATTAATATTTACATGATTTAGCATATGGTTCATCTAGAAAGGTTAAAACATGGTCAATTTATTATATAAATGGATACAAGTTCCACACTTCATCATGTAGTGAATGGAAGAAGATAAATAATAGTAGAGTATATGCAAAGGGTACAAGAAATGTTAACATTGGTGAAGATGACTTTTATGGGATTCTTAAATAAGTTATGGAAATTGCATATCCTAGCTTGCCCATGAAAAGGTTAGTTTTATTTGAATATGAGTGGTTTGATTCGGTGATTGATCATGGAATGAAGATTTACAAAGAGTGTGGAATAGTGAAAGTGAAGCATACTAGAAAATACTCAAAATATGATTCATTCATATATGCACACTAAGCAACACAGTTATATTATGCATCTTATCTAAAATCAATAAGAGAGAAGAACAATTGGTGGGTTGTAATTAAAACCAAGCCAAAAGGTATGGTTGAAAATAATATTACATTAGACGGTGCTCATCAAAACAAAGTAGCATTCACTATTCATCCAATACTTGAGTTAGAGCATATTGATAATTTGCATGACATCAATGGTGGATTAGATGAAGTTGAGCCTCCCACTTTAGTAGGAGATGATATTGTGGAAAAAGATGAAGAATTAGGAAATGAAGATGAAGAACCTGACTATATAGATTCAGATGGTTCACTAGAAAATAGTAGTGAAGCTGATCAAATAAATTGCATTAATTTTGATTGATAGGCTGCATATTTAATTAAATGCATTTATATCATATTTGCTTGCATTGTTTATGTTTCACATATATATATATATCTATGTTTTTTTTATATGCTTATTCATTTATATCAATTTATTTAATATAGATGACATCAAGAAAAGGTGAAGAAAAAGTGAAACCAAAGTAAAAAAAGAATCCTTCCACTTCATCATCCTTATTAGAGCCACCCCTAACTAGGCTACCATTTGATGATAGTTCCTTATTAGTTTATATATTTATACCTAGTCCTAGTATGGTGCCTTCCACCTACCCCCTTCTCAGTATAGTGCCACCCTCCTAGTCTTCTACCAATATAGTGCCTCCCATCCAGTCTCCTCCTAGTATAGTACCTTTTACTCAATCCCCTCCTAGTATGGCACCTCCCACCAGTCCCTTGATCCTAGTATGGTGCCTCCCTAACCCTATCTTATGGTGTCTTCCACCAAACATTCTCTTATAGGGCCTTTCTCTCAACCTTTTCACCAATTACCTCATGCATCTACCTTCTAATCTACTTCCACACAAATAGCATCGACTAGCATTAAAGTAGGCTATCAACTATGTACTTTTGATCCTAATGAAAACATAATCCTAATGCCTAGTGAAATATGAGTATCCAAAGTTTTATTTAAATATTTATGCATATAAATAATTTTAAACTATTTATGTTATGATATTTTAAAACTTTGCAACAGGTTTTATCCTATAGAAGAGTCCATACATAGAATCAGGGAGATTATGCAGACAAAGTTTAATGAAGCATGACCAAAATGAACAAGCATTTAGTAAGAGACATGAAGGATATGTTTTGAAAGGGAATTTTTGGTATTTCACAGTTACTTTCAAATTTTAGTATGTGTTGTTTCTTATATGCTTTTATGCAATTACATCCTTTAATTTTTTTTATTTTTGGCTCACGTGTATAGTTCTAATTTATAGAAGTACTACAAATGGACCCATGCCAATCATTTAGCACTGTAGAAGTCTTTTAATTATTAAAGGCTAAAAATATTGTCATGTGCATTCAATGAGGCTAAAAAAAAAAAACATAATTGGATTAATGATTCTATTTGGGATAATCTATTGGCTCATTAGAACGATATAGATTTTAAGAAGCTGTATAAGTAGAATAAAAAGAATCAAGCTGTAAATTTAGGTGCATATTTTCATTGTGGAGGTTATATATTGGTGATGGAGCATGCCCTTCAATATGGTCAGCAGTGCATCACACCAAAGACTTTTCTTCTTCATAGAGACAAAATGAGATGGAAAAGAAAATGGATGCTTTATAAGAAAGTATAAATTACTTAATGCAACATTTTGGACTTTGCCAGCCATCACCTATGTAGCAACTTCCTATGCTTTATTCACTATGAACGCTGCTACTAATGCCTTATCCACCATCCTAAATATATCCTTCACTTTCCCAGATGTCTATTTTACCTTTCTAGATGCCTCCTCCACCTTCTCACACACCTCCTCCTTATTATTATCCATGGATGTAGCCTCTTATGGGACAACAATTGACTCCACCATATTCTTGGATGTAGCCACCGCATTCAGTTATATAGCCACATTATCTTGGAGCTCTATCATGGACTTAAGGCAAGCTCAAATCCTTACAAATGAAGATGCTGCTAAGGAGGAGGAAGAAGAGGATGAGAAAGATTTAAGGCATTTTTCATGAGTCCTTGTGACATTTTATAATTTAAAAAATATTTAAAACTTGTTAAATGTTGAATGTAATGAATTGGTTAGGTTAGTGTTATGAACTTTTTACAAATGAAATGTTGTTGTTGTTGTTATTATCAGGTGCATATGTAAAGGTCTTTCAATTAAATATTTATTTTTCCTACCACATCATAATTTTTGAGATCCTTTTCATTGCATAAGGACATTAGAGACATTGATATGGCATTCAATATTTTTATTTCTGGTGTCCATTTGACATATTGGGACATTGGAAATAATAAAATGGCATTACACATTAACATTTCTGATGTCCTTTCTGACATAAATGTAAATCAGAAATAAGGACATGGCAAGACATATCATTGTTCACAACATCTTGAAACATGAAACAAGCTTAAGATAATGATGTGTCTTTGATGGATACACATGCCATGTCATCTATACACTAGAATTGATGGATACACATGCCATGCCATCATGTTTTTTCGATGTGGGCATCGAAAATGACATGTGGCATTGCCACATCACACATTTTTTGACTTCTAAGTGTGTCATAAAGGATGTTAGAAATTTCCAACATGTACAGACATTGGAAAATTTTTCTAACTTCTATTATCCATTAGAAATCATCTATTTCTAACAAATTTTTGATGGTTTTGGATGTCAAAAACTTGTGTTTTTCTTGTAGTGACTCCTTCTTGACACTTTTGCTAGAAACACCAAGTATCTTTTTTAGTGCCTCAAATCTTGCCTTAAGTAGACTTTTAGTCAAAATATTAGCCCTTTTATTCTTCACTGCTACAATGGACAACTTTATCTCATTCTCCTTTTCTACTTTTTTGATAAAATGATACTTGATTTTGATATGCTTTGTTCTTCCATGAAAAATAGTTTTTATTTTGGGGGCATAGCAACAACCGATTGGTTATCACAAAAAATAATAGTAGCATCATCTTACATTTGATGTAAGTCATGTAGAATTTTCTTAAGCCATTTTGCTTGATTGGTAGCAATAGTAGTAGAAACATATTTTGCTTTAGTTGAAGATTGAACAACCACTTCTTACTTCTTTGAAAACTGAAAATAAAAATACCACTACTAAAGGAAAAACAATAACTAAAAGTGCTTTTAGAATTATCAATACTTCCAATTCAATCACTATCTGCATATCCTTCCAATTCATAACTTTCAACCTTTGAAGACCATAAGCCATGCTCTGATGTTTCTTTTACATACCTTAGAGCTTTCTTGGTAGCACTAAGATGAATTTGACTTGGAGAGTGCATAAACCTTAAAAGTAAGCTGGTAGTGAACATTAAATCTAGTCTTGTGGTTAATAAGTATAAAAGACTTCCAATTATGTTTCTAAAAAATGAAGTGTCAACTCCATTTTCACTATCATTTTCGGAAAGCTTTTGGTTCAATATCAATGGAATGGAAATTGATTTCAATCTTTCCATTTGAACTTTCACATAATCTCTTTAGCATAGTTTTCTTGGCAAATGAAGATACCTTTAATACATTGGTAAATCTCCATTTTAAGAAAGAACTTCATTTCTCCTAAATTTGGCATTTCAAATTCTTTCTCCATGCATGGCTTGAATTGCTTGACAAATTCCAAATCTCCACCAATAATCAAAAGATCACCATATACAATGAAATAATAAGTTTTGCTTCAGAATCAAACTTAATCACATAAAAGGTTTCTTCATTTTCACTTCTTGCAACCTGAGCATCAATTCTATTATACTAGGCCTTAGGTGCCTGTTTTAGGCCATAAAAATTCTTATAGAACATATAAACTTGTCTTCACTTCCTGGAACATAGAATCCTTTTGGTTGTTTAACATATATGTCTTCCTTTCGTAAACCATTTAAAAATGCTAATTTCACATCTAAGTGGTAGATTCTCTAACCCAACTTAGCTGCTAATGCTATTAGAAGTTTGATGGTATCTTACCTTGACATGTGCAAATGTGTTTTGAAAATCAACACCATATTGATAAACATATCTTTTCACAATAAGTCTACCTTTTAACTTGTTTATTGAACTATTAGGATTTAATTTGGTTTTATAAAACCACTTTACACCTATGACTTTTTGATTTTTTGGTCTATTAACTAGCTCTTATATTTCATTCTTTTCTATCATATTGATTTGATCTTGCATAACAATTTCTAAACCCATTTTTTTTGTTGTCTCTTTGCAATTTGAGGGTTTAAGAGAAACTACATTATTGTCATGGCCCAATTTTTCCTGGTCATGACCAGCATAAATATCAACCATTTATTGATAATCACTAGCCTTTGATCACACATTTCTATTCATACTTGTGTCAATATTCCTAATCACATTCACTTGAATTCCATTGGTTAATTGAGAAGTTATAAACTTTAGAAAAAAGGGAAGATACATGATATATATATATATATTTTATAATTTACATAGGCATTACCCAACGGGCACATGCCAGTTTGATACATTGTTCCACAAGTTTGCTACTAGTTTCCAAAAAAAAAAAAAAGACCATCCAACATCTACCTAACCTAGGAATTACTTTCATGCCACCTTATGTTCTTTTCAAGGCAAAGTAATTAAAAAGTTAAATTAACCTATCTTATTATAAATCTAAAAGTATAGGTTAATATACCTAAGCCTGTGGCCCTTCTATTTATCATTTTCAAAAAAAAAAAAGTTAGCAAAATGCATAGTTTAATGGTAAACCTCTAGGGGTCAAACCATCCTAAGGCCATCATAAGAAAGACATTTGGTGGTTCCATGGGTACGATCTGTACCTTATGCATTACTTTACAACCTACTAAATTCAGAATGATAATATAGTAGATTCTAATTTTATAGACTCTTAGTGGACTCAAAATAATGGTAAAAAAAGGTGTTAGATGTGATTTCCATTAGATTATTATTCATTCTCACTTCTCTGAGGGAGAATTAACTGCAATGTCTTAAGATTCTAAAAAACAATCCATGGAAGAATGAGTCTGGGGCTTAGTGAGATAATCCATATCAATTTATGAATTTATGCAATAAAACAACTTATATATACTTCAACATCATAATCAGGTAATCATTCCTCATACCAAGTTTTCAAAGCAAGTCATTAAGTTTTAGAAACTCACTTCCGAATGGTATTACATCACATTATTCATAGCACATTATACCAATTTAGGATTCTTATAACTTTATGCCACCATCCTTAATCATTATGATATTCAATCTCATTATATCACATTTCAATATTCCACAAAATAATGATGCAGGTAAAAGAAAAATATATAATAATAATCATAAATCTACTTGTTAATCCAGACTAGCCTTATCCCTTCAAGCCAGCCTTATCTGACTCATTATATCAGAATGTGTAGATCTAAGATTTGATTCATTTTTTCCATCTCAAGTTTATAAGAACTTTCAAGCATTCAATAGTATCATTCTCATAACAGTTATATCACAAATGTACATTTCAATCACAATCTTAATCATATATCATCTATCACATTGCCATATTTCATCCATATCATTCATTATGACATATGTCATCCCATATCTCATGGGGAAATTACCATAGTTAAACAATATTACTACTCATAATAACTATGTCACACATTCATATTCAATCTCAATCACATGGATTACATTCCTTGTTACATTATCATACTATAGATTATAGACAATTATTAAATTTATTGATATTAATTTATGAATTACTCGTATAGGATTCTTACTTGCTTCATTTAACTAACTAGAATGCACACAAGACTAGATTGAAGGGTTGAGATATATATAGGAAGTGAATTCCTTTAGAAGGGTGAAAATTTCTAGAGGTGTAATCAGAATTGCAAGTAGGATCAGGCTTGAAATTTGAGCATGATTGCGATTAGAATCACAAGAATTAGATAAGAAAGATTCAGTTTAACTCAAGGAAATCCAGTTTAAAATGTGAGTTTGCTCACCAAAATTTGAAAACCTTTGGAAATCCAAGTTATGCATGAAATCAGAATTGTGGTTAGAATTGGAAAATAAGGTAGGATAGTTCAATTTGAATTGCAAGAATTTAGATCAATTCCCAATTCAAATCGCAAGACACAATATAACTCAATTTCTACAAGTATGATCACAGAAATAGTGTAAAAAGTGGCAATTCAACTCATGAATCCTAGAAAGTATAGAAACAAAGAGAAAAATAGGAGAAATAAATTCCAACCTCTTACACCAAATTATAGGAATTCAATACAACATATTTTGAAGATCTAAGCATGTTTAAAGCCTAGTTTTTTGACCAAAAAACTAACCATTATATTAATAAAACCATTCAAACTCAAACTTTATCATACAATCATAAATACCCATTTTTATCAACTTGCTTCCATAATTAGAGGATTACAATCAATAAATACAATATGATTCACAAGAAAGGTATGAATCACTCACCTTGACAGCTAGAAACAAGTAAATTAAATAAATCTCACTAGTATCTCTAACATTGTTCAAGAGCAAGAAAGAAGAGCATATTAGCTTATTAAATTTTTCAAGGATTTCTCTCCTCAACTATCATATATGATCAAATTATGCTTTCCTTGTATAGAAACAAGTTAAATATAATAGATTCAAGCTCTAAAATCACCAAAAAATCATGTGGGTTCATGGGTTGAACAGTATCATTAATGGTGACTGTTTGCTTCAAAAATTCATAACTTTGATTTCACCCTATGAATCAACATTATTTTGGTACCAAGTTAAAGAGGAAGAAGGGAGGAATCAGTAGTAAAAACTTAGGAAATTATCATGGAGAGATGAGAGACTTACTTGAAGAGAAAGAAAGTGTATGTAACTTGTTGATGAAGATAAGTTACATGGATTGCAAGTGGAAAATGCCTGAAGGGATAATGAGGCAGCCAACCTCTTAAGGGTTAAATGGAAAAATTTATGTCATTTGACTTTTGACTTCAATTAACTCTATTTTTTCTTTTAAAAACTTTTCCTATCTCCTTAAATTGAGGTCTAAAATTAACGTACTCACCAATCACCAGCGGTTGTGATATTTTAAAATAAATTAGTTAAATTAATTACTTTTGTAACAACTATAATTTTACACTCGAGAGTACCTATAACCCTATTTTTGATTTTTTCAAAGTTTTTTAGAAATTGAATATCAAAAATACAAATTTTATTTTCTAAGGATCCGCAATGGAAACCTTGGTTGCTTAAAAATTCCTAAAATTCATATATCTATTTCCACCTCATTTGGACTCCTTATAGCCCAAAATCAAGTTTCAAAATTCTTAAAAATTTCTAATTCACCTTTTTTGATTTTTCCAAAAAGCTATTTTATTATCAAAATTAATTTTAGAAAATTTGGGCTATTACAATTATATCTCTCATAGATTTCATTAGGAGATCTAGTGCTTCTTATTGGAACATAATCAAAGTTATCTTTTGGAACTTCTTCCCTTGAATTAGCTTCATTTTGGACATTTTCTTCCCTTAGATGTTTGCTTCGAACAACTTCCCTTTCATTTTCATTTTAGTCCATTTAGCAAATTCATCAAACTTGATGTTTTTGCTAATAAGAATTGTTTTAGAATTTAGACAATAGATTTTATAGTCTTTAGTGCAATTAATATAGTCCAAAAATATCCTTGCTTTAACCTTTTTATCTAGCTTATTCTTTATTACTTCAGGTACAAGCGTATAACACATACAACCAAAAATTTTTAGATGATCAATAGCTGGTTTCTTTTCATGCCAGCCTTCATAAGGAGTTTTCTTGTTAAGAGACATTATAGGTAGCCAATTTAGAAGATAAACTAAAGTAATGACTACTTCAGAAGAGATCTTGTCATTTACATAACTAATCTAGTCTTCCTCTCACTCACTTAATTCTGTTGAAAAGTGTAAGGGATTGTTAGCTGCCTTTTTATACTTTCTTTTTTGACAAAACTCATTAAAGACTCCTGAAGCATACTTTGAGCTATTGCTAGTTCTAAGCATTTTTATTTTACTTATAGTTTCCCTTTCAATCATAGCTTTGAACTTGAGAAACATATAAAAAAAACTTTAGATTTGTGTTTTGAAAAAGAGAAAAATACTTTAACCTCCCTAAGTTTTGATGAAATTACGAACCTCCCATCTAGTTTCAAAACCTACTCAAACCTCCCTTGCAACATAAAAAATGCAACACTTAAATTCAAATTTGAAATTTTCATTGAAAAATGGTAAGAAAAGATGACTGTATGGTTCAAATTTAACAATATGAGATATTTTAAGTAATTTTTTTTCAAATATGTGCTTTGATTAAGTTCAAACGACTAAAATATAACTAATAAAAAAGTCAAATTTTGATATAAATGTAATGATTTTTTAGTCATTTGAGTTTAATTAAATCATATCTTGCATTGTTTGATTTGAATCTATAATAATCTTTTCATCATTTCATTGATGAAAATTTCAAATTTGGATTTAAATGTAATTTTTTTTTTATTTTTCAAGGGAGGTTTATTTAGGTTTTTTTATGTTACAAGATAAATCTATGTAGGTTTTGAAACTATAGGGGAAGTTAGCATAATTTTATTAAAACTTAAAGAAGGTTAATGTATTTTTCTCTTTAAAAAAAAAAACTAACACCATCTATAGTAGTCATCAATAAACAATAGAAAATATTTATTGCCATTTAAAGATGAAATACTCATAGGTTAACAGAAGTCTAAATGAATCAATTGTGGCCTTTTAGAAGCTTTCCAAGTTCCTTTTGGGAAAGGCAATGTCTATTGCTTTCCATATTGACAAATATCATAAACTTCAACATTGTCATCAATTTGAGGTTGATTCATCACTAACTCACTTGAATGCATTTTCTTCAAGGTGGATTGCTAAAATGGCCTGGCTTCTTATGCCAAAGCATACAATTATTTTCTACAACAAAGTAAATGTGCATTTCAATTTCTTTCCACTTAACAGAGAAGCTTTTGTTTCTTAATTGACAATCATAAGCTCAAAACTACTAGGGTCACATATTCTACAAGCTCTATTTTCAAAATACAAGGCATAATCTTTTTCTATCAAATGAGACTAATCTTAGGCACATAAAGAACATCACAAATAAACTTAGTACCTAAATTTGTTTCAACTACAACAGTGCCTTTTCCTTTGACTTCAACAAAGTCTCCATTTTTTATCTTAACTTTAGCAAGACAACTTTCATCCAACGTTGCAAAGATGTTGGAATCATGAATCATGTGATTAGAATAACCACTATTGATAAGCCATGTCTTATTATTATTGTTAGTTAGTATGAAGTTGCCATAAAGAATTTCTCTTCTTGTCGATTATCAACAACTTGAGCTTGTTAGCTTCCTTTGATCTTGCAAACTTTTTCAACATAGCCAAGTTAATTACAAGATCTGTATTTTACATTTGGCTTCCACCAACAATAGTTTTCTATAGACCTTCTTTTCTTGTAGCATGGACATGGAGGATATTTGCCTTTCTTACCTCCATCTATATTGTTTTCACCACCATCTCTCTTCTCTTTCCCTTTTTTTTTAATCTCTAGGTTGTTTCTTCCCATTATTAGTTGCTAGAGTTTTTCCTTGATGGAATGCAGAGAAAGCATTATCAATACCTTCTTCTAATCTTATCATTCTTCTTTGCTCTTATGCTTGTAAAACACTCATTAACTCTTGAAGACTCAAGTTGTTTAAGTCTTTAGAGTCTTTTAAGGAGGAAATTTTTTATTCAAACTTTTTAGTAGACTTACAAGAACCTTTTCAACAATCCTTTTATCTGATAGCTCCTCACCAACAAGTCTAATTGGGCTTATTATTTTCATAAGCCATCAAAAAACTCCTTGATAGTTTTACTATCTGGCTTTAGGGGAGACAAGTGGGATAT
Organism: Saraca asoca; assembly: GCA_026873985.1. Classification (NCBI taxonomy): domain Eukaryota; kingdom Viridiplantae; phylum Streptophyta; class Magnoliopsida; order Fabales; family Fabaceae; genus Saraca; species Saraca asoca. Next base: position 18,885 of record JANHAO010007168.1, read on the forward strand.
AAAAAAGCATCAATCTTGAAAGGTTGGAATCCTACTATGATGATTTCTAGCCTAGATTCAACAATTAAGCTGGCAAGCTTAAGATATAGATATAGACTTAAGAAATTTGCTCTCAAAAGACTTTAATTATGTTGAACTAAATTCTAACTTAAAATAGGGAATCACATAGCCTATTTATACTAAAGTTTGAAGAAAAAAATATAGAGAAAAAATAACTTGCAACAAGCTAACTTACTTTTGCAGTAGGTTGAGTTAAGTTGTGGTGGGTTATGGTGGGCTAAGAGCAAGTGGTTTGTAAGGCAGTTCTACTTTATTCTTGTAACAAGCCAACTTGCTTCTGCAGCAAGTTAAGCTAAGCTATGGTTGGCTATCGTGGGCTAAAAGTAAGTGGAGCTAGGTAACTGCATAACTTGCTTCTACAAGGCAATTCTACTTCATTCTCCATTGGTCGAGGAAAACTCATTCTCGAGTTGAGCTTGATAAGGTGAAAAATTGGCAACATTGAAGGTAGCGGAAGCACCATAATTTCCTGGTAACTTGATCTTGTAAACATTATCATTAGTCTTTTCTTTAACTTGAAATGGTCCATCTACCCTATGAGAGAGTTTGGCATTTGGTTGGTTCAGGAATCTTTCTTTTTGGAGATGAATCCAAACCTAATCTCCTTCCTTGAACATGAGCTTCTTTCTATACTTGTCACTTTGACTTTTTTATCTATTAGTTTGACACTTTATCTTTTCTTAAACTTATTCATGCATCTTTTTTATCTCTTTAGCTCGTTTATCAACATCAACACTATAATGTTTGAATGAGATTATTGGCATGAGATAAAATGAACTGTCTAGGCGAGCTCCATAGACAATATTGAATAGGTATTTTTTTGGTATCCTGGTTGGAGGAGTTGTAATAAGCAAATTCTAACTGGGCAAGTACAAGATCCCATTGTTAAAGGTTTTTTCCAACAAAGCTTTGTAACAAATTTCTATAGATTTTGTTTATAGCTTTAGTTTGACCATCAATTTGGGGATGACTTGTAGAATTGAACTGAAAGTGAGTGCTCATATTTTTCCATAAAGTCCTCCAAAAATAACTCATAAACTTCACATCTTTGTCAAAGGTGATAGTCTTTGGAATCTTATAAAGCCTTACAACTTCTTGAAAGTACAACTCAGCAATGTGTAGCATCATTAGTCTTTTGGCAAGGTATGAAGTGAGCCATCTTTGAGAGTTGATCAATAACAACCATGATGGAATTCTTTTGCTATGGAGTTTGAGGTAAGCCAAGGACAAAATCCATGCTAACATCCTCCCAAGGTGAGGTGGGAACAAGTAGTGGTCGATACAATCCAGTATTTTGACTTGTGATTTTCGCTAGGTGACATGTTTGACATTGTTGGATGTGATAGGCAATATCTTTGTCAAGTTTTGGCTAATAAAAACTTTCTTTGATAAGAGCTATAGTCTTGTTTCTCCCAAATTGACTAGCTAAATCTCCATCATGTGATTCCCGAATAATTGCAACTCTCAAGGAACATTGGGGAATGCATAATAAGTTACCTTTGAAAAGAAAACCTTC
>JANHAO010007169.1:0-20561 GCA_026873985.1 Saraca asoca
TTTATATCCAAATGCACAGAATGTATAGTTCAGGATGCGCTAGAACTCAATCAAATTGGTCTAGGGCACCCATCCAGACTAACATTAATATGGTGTTTTATTTGATTAAACAAGTATTAAGACATTGGTTTTGGAGTTTTGTATCAAGTTCAAATTTTGTTAAAGTGGCAAACTTGTTTATATATTTTTGGTGATTTTGTTGAGAGAACTTTTTGTGAAGAAAATGAAGCAAACTTGGTAAGCCTCTCTTTTAATGCACCTACAGAGTGCTAGTACTCCATTGAAGATGGAGTTTTGATGACAGTTTTTGACCTTTGGAAAAGATTGACTCAAGATTTGGTGAATTACTTGATTTAAAGTTTAAATAGTTTTGATAATGGAATTTGTGTCATGGTGAAGATTGTTGGGATTCCGTCCTGAATTCTATTTATGTAAAATAGGATAATTTCCTATTTATGTTTTTATCTTATTCAAGTTTGAATTTTAATGGGATGTGGTTATAATCAATTATTGATTATTTGCTATTATGAGTTCCCTTTCTAATCAAGTTAGGTTTTCCTTTAGACAAGGATTACAATAGATTGTCAATCAAGTCTTTAAGGCCTATAAATACCTTGTATTTGGGCATGAATAAGTTGGTGAAGATCATTGATAGTTGAAGAGATCAAGATGTTGTAATCCCCATAGGGGTCACTAAGATCCCACAACTTACTTTACTATTTTGATGGAATTATTTGTATTAAGAGTGAAGAATATATACATCATTAGTGAATGTACCACTGATTAGAGGAAGACTACAAGATATTTTAGGTGTATTTGGGATGTGGATTTGAGAGCGAGTTAAACACTTTGTATTCTCTCTTTGATTCTTTAATGGAGTTTGTTACTCATCCTTGCCCATGGAGTATACTAAAATTTGAACCACATTAAATATCTGTGCCTTACTATTTCTTGCTTATTTGATATTGAATCATATCAATGCACATGCTTTCGCACTACTGATTTTCCCAACAGGTTATTATGACTAAGGATGCAAATGAGTCAAACTACTCATGAGTAGCTTAAGATCAACTCACAAAAAGCTTTATTCAAATTCAATTTTAAATGAGTCAAGCTTAAATGACTTTAGCTCAATTAATGTAGGAGCTAAGCTTAAACCTTATATTACTTGATTCGAATTGTTCACAAGCCTAAATGAGCCTAATAATAAAAAATATGTTTTATTTTTATATTATATAATAATATTTACATAAATAATTTAATTATGTTTGTGATTATTGAGTTCTATCTTTGGTTGAAGTAATTAGTTTTTTTGTATTTATTACTTTTTGCTAAGTATAATTATTGATATTATGTAATGTTTGTGTATGTATTTTGTAATGGACTTGATGGTTATAGAAAAAACTTATATTGATATATAAAATAAAATAAAAAAAATTTGTTGTTTGATTTATTGTGAAATGTAAGTTTTTATATGTTCAAATTTGGATGAAATAACAAATTATTCATGTAAGGTTGTATAAGCTTGTTTAGGCTTATATTTAATCCAAACTCAATCTCAGGTATTTTAAAATCGATAAGAAATTAGGGTTAAATAACATACTGCTCATGTAAACTCATTTAGGCTCGTATTCAAGTTGGGCTTGAGCTTGAGCTTGAATTTTTTAGGCTTGATAAGTGCGAGTTCAAACTTGAACTTATTTATTCTTAGCGAGTTCAAGCTTGAGCATGCATATGTTTTGCTCAATTCGTTTGCACCCCTAATTATGCCTATCTAACCCAGGTCCATCATCCTTATATAAAATGCTCTGTAAGGTGGTTGCTATGACCCTTAAATTTTTCTAGTGGATGATGAGAGGCTCCCATTTCATTATACTTCCCAAATTATTAGGTCTTGCACGCCACAAACCATTTATAACACCACAAAACTTCAACCATGTTGGATTAATGCTAGTGGCATTACTAAAACCTATATTTAAGGATTCTTAAAGGTATGGCCACAACCATGGGCTTTTGTAAAAGTAGCTTACAGGCATAACATTCATATGATTGAAAGCTAAAACATCATATGAATTTCTTGGCAAAAGGACCATGCCTTAACTGTTAGTATAAAGATGCCTTAAAGACAATCATGGTAATGACATGAATGCTACATATCTTAGCATATTTAATAAAATATAATGTTTTAGCCTTTTTATCAATTTGGTTTTAATGTGTATATATATGTCTGATATATGTATACTATACTAGATAAAGTCCTTGTAATATAATTGTGTATAAATAAATTGCAATGGAGATTGTAATTATGAGATAATTTGTACATATAATATAATTTCTAAATATCCCTAGTTTGTGATAATTGAGAAAACAAAATATTAATTATTCATGAGTAAACTAGCATATGTTATATCAGATTCTTTGGAAGAATGCAATGATCTCATACGCTGTTTAATATGAAGATATTTTGATAAACATATGGGTATATGTTATGGAATATATGACTTAATTGACCTGCCATAAGAAACCATATAAATTGTTACCATATGTTAATAGAGTTCTCATGCAAAAGGTGGTGTAAGTTCTTAGACTTGAGATTGGTACAATATCAAATGTATAGGGTTGTGCTCTTTGATTTTATTTTAAGCTTGCATTCTTAAAGATATAAATGAGAATAATTGTGGGTACACAACGAAGTACATGAAGATAATGATTAATCAAGAATGAATTTGTCCTCTTTGTAACAAAGGAAAGATATTCCAACATTTGTGCTATGATCAAAATTATAGGCTTATGTATTGATTGATATATAAAAGGAGTTTTATGTATAATCAATTAATGATACACAAAAGGAGTTTTATGTATGAACGATTGTGAGATAGCACATGATCAAACATACACCCTAGATTGGATGTTTATAGGGTTAACACTTGAACCATACCCTAATTCCAATTTGAATATTAAGAGATGAAAGGATTGAATTAGACATTAATACCTTGTCACAAAAGGTTTTGATTTCTATAAATCTATTCATGGTGACATAGCCTAAAATGAACTCACTTGAGCTATGGCTGTTTGATCATAGCAACAAGTGGGTCAAAAAATTAGGCTATATTGTTATGGATAGCCTAAGGTTCCACCAGATAAAACATAAGATTTAGAGCCATGGTTAGATGACCAAGAACTTTAGGACGATTATCCAAGGTGGTAAGCTTGACAACCAAGTTTACTAGGAGAAGGTAATTTCTTATAGCCTCAACACCAACTGGTATGCTTAGAAGCATGCACAAGTAGCGTGACTATATTATCAACCATTAGGCAAGAATCTTATTCACACCGTTAATGCATCATGAATACATAGATGCTCTCCATTTGTCCATAAGCATGCAATTAATGCCCAAGTACCCCCTTTATAGATCATCTTCACTATTGGTATCAAAGCTTTGCTTCTAGAACTAACTTAGGCATCAAAGTGCACATGGCGGACCACTTCCGTCATGTACAGTTGACATTGTTCTTTATGCAAATTGCTTCTCTAACAGTCACCATCCTTAAGACCGGTCTGTTCTAGCAGAAGAATTTCATTTAGAGTCATTTGTGGCCTTTCTAGCCACCTGACTATGATGATGTCCCTTTCCTATTATGCTTATGTTTTGTTCTCTAAAGAGTGTTATCACCATGAGAGAACTTGGTATGAGCCTTGTTGAGCTTAGATGATAGAGGAGGCTTGTAGAATTACTGTTGAGCTCGAGCATGATGCGTTGACTGAGCAGGTCTACTAGTTGTAGGGAGAGTTGGAAGCTCTTTGTTATGCACAAGTCTAACTAACTTCCTTCACCACATCCTTACTTTTTAAGCCTTATCCTTATTGAGATCAACCCTATCTCCACCCTTTTCCTATACCTCTAGCTTGCTTTACCTTATAACCCACCTATATCGTAAAATCACCAATTGCACTAAATACCTATCCTAACTTAAGCAAGCCCTGAATCCTGCCATTCCCCCTTAATGAACACCCTTATCAGTGCAATACCAAACCATTAATAGTTCCAAGTGCAAATTTTCCTAAGCTACAATCTGCACACCTAGCCCTTACAAATTGTTACTATAGCTTCACCAAATACAACAGATTTCCACCACTATATGCAAAACCATATAGATTGCACATATTAACTATATGACCAATTAAACTTAACCACTGACCTTTCTCAAAGCTTTAGACAACTCTCATCTTGCCACAAAGATAGCCACCCATTCTTAGCAATGGTAATGGTTGCTCTGCTAGCCAATCATTTAAAATCATCAACTTATATTGATCCATACAACAGAACAATGGACTTGTACGAGCACCTATAGGCGTTTTAGGCATCTATACTATTGTGCAAGGCCCTATACACCATCATGTGTCATGCCTTTTCCACTACTCTAAAGAAAACTAGTTTATAATTGTTCATGGTGTTACCAAGGTAGTCAATTGATAGCTTTCAACAATTGGTTGAGATGTTTTCTACTAACTTTGTGACCACTAGAGCATTCAAAAAGACATTAGTGGCCTTGGTAAACTTCTAGTAGGGATGATGTGAAACGTTGAAAGAGTACCTTAATCACCTTGACACTTTAGCTATGGAAATTAAAGACCTTAACGAAGATGTGGTAGTACCTCAGATTAGTTTTAGTCTTCGATTGGGGCACTTCTCTCTATCCCTAGCAAAGCAGCTTGCCTTGTCTTTTTTAGAACTTTTGGCTTAATTAGAAATGTACATAAATGTAGAAGAGGTAGAGCTTGCTCGAAGGCAACTCAAGTGGACTCAAACGAAAAAGTTTAGTCCAAGGACATAGGCCATGAGCGAGAGTGAGCAACACCACATGGGCAATATAATAATTATGAATTGCTAAATGCACTAATCAACTACATTGTCTAAGATGTGCAGGTAGTGGACTTAATGAAGTTTCCCCTTCAAAAGAGAACAAAGTTCCCCTAGTAGATAGGTCAAAATATTGTAAGTTCCATTGTAATTATGGGCATTAGGTTGATGATTGTGTAAATTGAAGGACAAAATCGAGACATTAATACGAAAGGGGCACCTTTCCAAATGTAAGAAGTTTTAAGGGGATGGTGATGATAGAGAAAAATATAGTGCAAGGAATGAGATTACTCATCACGACTAGCTCAAATAGAAAGAAAGCTAGTACAAAGTGAGTTTACAGTCCTGGGGACAGTTTAAACTATTGTAAAAGGTTTCTTTAGAGGTGGAACCTACAAGAATGCCAGAAAGAGGCACCTCTAGCCTATAATGGCCATGGAAGGAAAAAAGGAGAGGCAATAAGAGCATATTTGTTTCACAAAAAAAGATTTTGGTGATATTGATCGAGATCATGATGATCCAATGGTAATCTCGACACTAGTCCACAACTTTTTAGTTGTAATACCTTAGGAAAAAAAAGCAAAAAGTGACTGAAGGACCGAAGTGAAAATTCTAAATTTATCGTTGGGGCCATAACGTAATTTCTTATATTTTTTAAGGGACCTATTAGAGGCGGTGGAAACTTTTGGGGTCCAAATGCAAGTTTCCCCATTTCATTTTCTATATAAAAATTTCTTCGGGTTGGCTTTCTACCTCTCGAGTTCTCTAATGGCCTTCCTAAGCTTCCTCTGGTAGGTCCAACACCTTCCTTCACCATCTGACTTCTTCGGCCAATTTTTGGCTGGTAAGTTGTTGCTTTTTTAGTGTTCCCTCTCTTTAGCCAACTTGTAGTAGTTTTCTCTCCCCGAGCATCCGACTTCCTCTCCCGAACCTTGTGCTTCTACGAAAAGAGCTCCGGCGATTGTCCTCTATTTTAGTCCACTGTTATCCAACGAGCTTTGGCCACCATCCTTCCTCCATCATTGGCGTTTCCTCTTGTGTGTGTTATTTCTCCGACTAAGAGCTTCCTCAGTTGCTGCTATTGCATCTGGCCAACCAGCTTCGATTTGCCGTCGTCTAGCCACCTCTGGTGCCTCCCTTGTCTCCTTTCTCTTCCACGATGCCTTCCCTTTGTTTACCTAGCTTGGTTGTAGCCGAGTGGTACTATTCCTCTTCTTCTAGTTTGTTAATCGACTGGTTGCTCCTTTAGCTTATCGGTGAAGTTTCCATCGACGGTGAGCTGGCCACCGGTATTGCAGACTCTGGTAAGTATTCCTAGATCATTAGATTTATTTTATAGTAATCTTATAGCTAGTTTTCCAAGATATTTATGTTGAAAACCCTTAATAGTGTAGTTTGATTAGTGGCTCCCATAAGCTCATCGGTGGCGATCCAGCTCCAGCTAAGCTCCCCACCAATTCTTTGAAGGGTGGTGAGTAATCCTAGAACAAAAAATTTATTTCATAGCCTACCTACATTAAGTTTCCAAGTAGAACTAGTTTGAATAGTTATTTTCAAAATTGAACAAATATGGAAATTTTCTTATGGATTTGCTTTAGATAAATTCCCTTTGATGAGTTGAGCACATCAACAACAAGTTTTGGAGCTTTAGCTAACCTAACTCTTTAGGGAATTTCTAAGGTGAGTAGACAATCCTCTTCACTTAAGGATCCCATGTGTAAATAAAAAAAATAAAATAATTTATCACATGAGATATTATAAATCCTTTTTGAATAATGGGATTTTCCTATGTATATATTTATCTGATTTCAAGAGTATATTTATATGTTATATGTGTACATAAAATGGTTTGTCATGATAAAATTATGCATTTCCATCTTGCTTTATATTGTTGAAATTGATGATGCTATTTTTCTATATGTTGAATGAATATAGAAATGCTTTAACAGGTTTATGTATGTTTTGAAAAATGTTGCTTACCCGAATACTGAATCTCATGCTACATGATATATTTAAAATGTTAATTTGAGAAACTAGACCAATTGGTAAATTGATTGGTAACCCTCAAGTGCATTTGAGAAAATATGAATAGAAAAAGGCAGTTGTGGAGGAAATAAGGATGGGGGAAATGTAGGGATATATATGTTCATGAGCATTTGACAGATGTGTTGGATGGCTTATGACAATGACCATGCATATGTTGTGATGGTTACCTTTGAAATTTATTTTTTGGGGATTCAATTGAATGTTTTATCATATTGAAATTTGATGAAATTTTAGAAAACTTATCGATTTTCTCTTATGGTTACATCATGATGAAGTTAATCTACAATGTAGCATAACTTGATGTTTATCTTTATGTTATTGAATATTATAATTTCAATTACTTAACTTTTTTCATAATAGGTGAAAGTTTTCAAGTCTACCTTGAGTATTTAATTGTTAAACGGGTAAGCATATTATTACAGTTATATCTACATATTTATATATGTATACTTTCGAGTACGATTTTTAAATGGAATTTTTGGGTGATCATAGGATTGTTTACTCACTGAGTTTCTATGAAACTCACTCTTTTACTTTATTGTTTTCAGAGCTAGAGGATACTCTTGATATTCCCCTATGCCGTCTGGACTCAGGATCTACTCACTGATTGAGTAGAACATATCCAGTGGAGATTAAAGGTATAAAATAGTGTAAAGTCTGGCAATTGATAGGATTGTATATGCATGTGTTGTGTATGATTTCTGGATGCCCAGTAGGATGTAAATTATATAGTCTAGGCCACTATATACTACTTATGTTGTTATACAAGTCGTGGTAGGCGTGTAGCCCTTGTGCTGTTGTATAGGCCTTATGGCCAGGTGTCCCAAAAATAAAGGAAACTTTATCAAATTTTTGTTAGAATTTAATATTTAAATATTTCATTATGGATTAACGAAATAGTGAGTAATTAATATGTTAATTGCATTGTAAGGCTTGTAGGGGGTTTCCTAATGGAAGGGAATTCCTGAAGGTGACCTTCTATGCTGGTCACATTCGGTAGATTAGGGCAAGACAAAGTTGGTATCAGAGCATGGTCTAGTTTCATAATTGAAGCTAAGAATCGAGTTTTTATGCAAGGTCAAGATCATTGGACTCATAAAAGACTAAACTATATTTCATATTAAGGGACTCATGTCCAATTAAGCCATCTTCCAACCCTAATCAGCAGCCCAATCAAAAAGTAGTGTAGTGAACTTGTAAATACTTAGCTGAGCCCATAATTGTAATAGCTTTTAGATTCATTTCACATTATCTATAATTTGGTGAAAGAGAGGAGCTCTGTTAGGGCGAGACTCCAGCTCTAACTAGGTTTCTTCTTTCCTTTTATTTTTTACATTAATGTGTAGCTAAACTTCCATCTTAATCTAAGAGAAATTATGCACCAATTCTTTTGTTAATTGTGAGACTTGCTTCTAATTCCAATTTGTTCCTAATTTGGTTCTCTTGGTTCTTTATTTTAATTCTTATAGTTGCTTTAGATGATTAGTTAATAGAGCCTATTAATTAATTATTCATTTTAATTTACTATTAGCTAAATTTCCATATGCAATTTGTTGTTATTTGTGGCTGTTTGGTTAGAGTAGTAATAGGGTTTTGATTTGAAATTGGGGTATTTCAATTCTCTTAGAGAATTAAGGGTAATTAGTTAATTTTCTACTTGGATAAATTAATTTATTAGTTTTAGTATTTTCAGATCTTAATACTATTGGTGAATTGGTTGAAGTGCTAGGCTTTAACTGATTCAACAATAAGGGTTAATTGGGTGTTGGGCTTGTTTAATTAATTTAAGAAGAAATTAATAAGAATTAATTAGGTGTTCGACTTAATTGATTTTTTGGCAAAGTAGTCAATGGCAGAATAAAACAAATGTGTTAAGGATTAGTCATTGAATAGGTTGTAAGAGTCCCTAGGATTGAAGCTTTCTCATTTGATTTCCTTTCCACTTTTGTTTCTGTTTGTTTGCATTTAAACTATTTGTTTAAATTTCTATTCTAACTAGATATCTAACCCCCCCCATTTTACATTGCAAACACATAGAAATTAATTCCTGGTCTTTGTGGATTTGACTTGGACTTGGCCTAGCTATAAGCTTAGGTAGTTCAACATTATTATCCTTGTTGGTCTTTATAACTGTCAAAATTTTGGCATTGCTGTCGGGGATTGACTAATTGATTTTTTTCGTTGTATGTAGTATTAGGATATTAGTATTAGTATTAGGCTTTAATTTTAGTCATTTTTTCCCTGTTGTCCCTTTTTTCCTCGGTGTATAGTTTTTCTATTTCTAGATGCCAGAAGGGGCTAACAATATAAAAACTAAACATGAAATTTTGAGTTGAAATTTGGCAGTGCACCTTTTTTCAACCTTTTGAGAAAAACCCATTTTTGGCACAAACTCTGTCACAATTTAGCCCAATTCCATTGTTTATTATGGCTTTTTATTTTTTTACTATTTTATGAATTATTTCATTATTTTTTATTCTATTTTTGTCAATTTTATTTTTTTAATAAGCTTATTGATGTATGACTCAATCCTTTAATTATTCTCAGCTAATGTATGATTCAGAGATTAAAATAACCTTACAAAATTTGAGAAGGGAGAGTAGACAACAATCTGAACTATTTCAAGATTTTGCATTAGCATAAGCTTCAACACCTTACACCCCTAGTTTAAGCATTGCAGTTGAGTTGCTATCTAAAACTTCATCTCCTTATTCAGGCTTGTAACGTTTGACATTCAATCAGAGGACCCTAAAGGAGTTAGTTACTCTAGACCTCAATCTACATCCATTATGTATAAACTATCCTAAGATTGATGCTACATTTGAGCTAAAATCTAGATTGATCTACTTGCTGCCTACATTTCATGGTCTGGCTGGAAAAGACCCTCATAAGCATTTGAAAGAATGTCATATGGTCTATTCAACCATAAAGCCTCAAGGAATTTTGGAGGAACAGATTAAGCTAAGAGTCTTTCCTTTCTCTCTAGCTGATTAAGCTAAAGATTGGATCTATTATCTTCGTCCTAGCTTCATTAGCATATGGCCTGAGATGACTAGACTTTTCTTGGAGAAATACTTCCCTACCTTCAGAGCTACCAACATAAGGAAAGAAATTTGTAGCATTAGACAACTTGATGGAAAGACTTTAGATGAGTATTAAAGAGATTTAAGAAGCTATGTGCTAACTATCCTTATCACCAGATTAGTGATAAGCTCTTGATCTAATATTTTTATAAAGGCTTCTTTTATGTGGACAAAAGTATGATAGATGCTGCAAATGGAAGAGCATTGGTAGATAAGACACTTGATGCTATAAGGATACTGATATCAAATATGGCTACAAATTCTTAACAGTTTGGAGCAGAACAGATTATCCGTTAATAAGGTTCAACAACTGCAGCAGACTATAAGGCAAAGACAACCAATAGCAATAATAGTAGTGTGTAGAATCTACTTAGTTCTTGGACATTACATTGAAGCATGTCCAAGCTTCTAAGAAACTAATCCTTTCTAGCAAGTTCATGTAATGGGGAGCAGATTTCTAAAAAATAACAAAGGATTTCCAACTCAAACCCAGTAGGCATATAAACCATATTTCAATATTTATAACCCTAGTTAGAAAGATCATCCTAATTTGAGATATAGAAATTTGGCTAGGTAGCAGACTTCATTTCAGTAGATATAGCCATATTAGGCCATGTGGCCACATCAGATGCAATAGTTTTAGGCCATGCAGAACTGGCACTAGAACTAGAATTCTTCTTCTATCAAAGCCTTAGAAGACCTTATAAAAAAATATGGCTTAGAATAACATGCAATTTCAGCAAGAAGTCATAAGAGGCATTCAATAGTTGAAACACAATATCGACACCATAAACACTAGATTTCAAAGTTTGGTAACTAGAGTTACTAACTTGAAAACTCAAGCTGTAGATTGATTACCCTCCCAAATAGTCTTGAACCACAGAGAGAATATTAATGCAATACAATTAAGAAGTGACAAAAATTGCAAACAAATAAAAGAAAATTGTAGAACATAAAGAGGCAGAACCTACTAATTAAAAAGGTAGTTTCAATCAGTTATAGTATTCCCACCCTTCCCTTCCTAAGCTGATTGTTAAAGTACAACAAGGAAGACAAAAAAAATCTTGGAAACTTTCAAGATAGTAGAAATGAATATACCACTGTTGGATGTGATCAAACCAATTCCTTGATATGCAAAGTTTTGAAAGAGCTATGCATCGCCAGGAAGAAATTAAAGGGCAGTGAGAAAATTAGGGTAGGAGAAAGTGTTTCTACTATCATTTAGAAGAAGCTGCCACAAAAATGCAAGGATTTAGGTGTATTCACTATCCTATGTTCCATTGGTTAGAATTATTTTGCATATGTCATGCTAGACTTAGGTGCATTTATAAATGTTATGCTTTATTTTGTTTATGCATATTTCAAATTAAGACCTCTAAGGAAAATAGATGTTGTGATCCAATTAGCAAATAAGTCTAATGTGATTCCTGTAGAACTGCTTGAAGATGTGTTAGTATGGGTGAATAACTTTATCTTCCCCATAGATTTTTACATTTTGAAAATGCCAGTCAATCCTTCAACCAATGCAACTCCTATTATTTTAGGTAGACCTTTCATGAAAACATCTAGAACTAAAATTGATGTAATGTTGGTTTTGTTACTATGGAATTTGATGATGATATTTTGCATTATAATATCTTTGATGATGCCAAAGAATATCCTCTTGATGATTATTCTATATGCTTTATTGATATTACTGCTGCTGACCCTTTAGTGCAAGATGTTTATGTTCTTGAATCAATTTTCATAGGATAATTAGTTTCAGCAAATGGCAAGAAATTTAGGCAATTGAAGATGGATTCTAGAGTTTATAGGTGGTAGGCAAATTTTATGGTACCAATAGTTCATGATCCTAGTTGAAAGAACTAATAGATCGTTAAGCCAACTACATTAAATAAACGACTTTTTGGGAGGCAACCTAAATGTTTTCTCTCTTTCCTTACCTCTTTTATTTTAATTGTCCATGCTTTTGTTGATGATTTTGTGCTTACAATTAGGACAATGTTACATTTAAGTGTAAGGGAGAGATTTTAGATTAGCTTTGTTTGTGTGAAATTTTTTTTTGAAAAAAATTATGGTTCCTTTGTTCTTTTAGGTATTTTTTTCGTTAATGATGTGTTTGTTTAGGCTTTAAGTAAGTTGCCATTGATTTTGATGGTTGTATAGCATGATTGGATAAATTGTCTTGATTTTTAAATTTGATTAGCATTGTGATGAATATGAAATGTTTGTAGATTGATTTTGATAGACATATAATGTGATATTTTAAGCCATTGTTTATCATTTTTATTAGGTTCCTTATTTTTGTTATGTGTGATTTTCTTCCATGAAATGGTTACTCTAAAACTTGTTTTGAATCTTTTTGAGGTTACATTGGCACATGTATGCATGAATATGCTTAAGACATTTTTTAATTGTAACACCTGAAAAATTTATGAAAATAAAAAGAAAAAATTTAAAATTGAAAAGGGACTAAACTGAAAAACTCGGTAGGGGCTAAATTGAAAAAATTCTTGGAAGTTAGGCCTTTGTTAAGGAGGCACAAAGTCTGGGGCCCTAGTGTAAGGTGGTGCAAAATGTGGGGGCTAAAATGTAAAACTATATAAATAATTTTATTTATAAAAAAGAAAGAAATCGGCCAGCCCCCACACCTCAGGCTTCCCTTCTCCAGTCCTCTCCTTCTTCTTTCTCCTTTTTTCCAGTCATCTCTAGAACTTTTTGGAGTTCTTCACTTGCCGGCGTAAGTCTGACCATTTTTCGGGTCTAGGCACATCGTTGGAGCCAACTAATTTTTGCGTGCTTCTTCTTTCTTTTCTGACTTGCTTATTTCAGGAGGTTCTGCTTGCCGGTGAGCTACTACCATTTGGCCTTAGTATCATTAGCTGTCGACTGATTATATGTTCATGGATGGCCATTATCTTCCTCATTTCTGGCGTGATTGTTCGGTTGGATAAGTTTCCAGTAGCTTGGGTTTTCTTCCTCCCCTGTTTTGCTGCTGATTTAGCTAGCTAAGGATTTTGGGCTGCCAGTGGCAAGTTAAAGATAGCTACTTTGGAACACGAATTGCTGTTTGCTATATGAATTATGGCTACTGTATAAATTTTGGATTCACTATTTGTCGTGTAAATTCTAGTTGCTATTTTGGTTTGCTGTTTACTGTGTAAATTTTGGTTGCTGTTCTGGTTTGCTGTTTGCTATGTAAATTTTGGTTGCTATTCTGGTTTGCTATTTGCTGTGTGAATTCTGGTTGCTGTATACATGTTGGTTTGCTGTATAAGGTCTGGTTGCTGTATAAATTTTACTTGCTGTAAGTTTTGTAACTTAGATGTTAGTGAATAGTCTCACCTTTGTTGTATAAGGTCTGGTTGTTGTATAAATTCTACTTACTATAAGTTTTGTAACTTGGATGTGAGTGAATAGTCTCACCCTTGCAGATGATGTTTTGTAAACAGCCTGTATGGCTGGATAATACAGAAAAGGAAATGGCCTGAATGGCGGTAATAGCCCAAAGAGCGGTAATGAGAAATGAGATCATTGAATATAAAGTTTTCGATATTTGTAATAAGTGAAAAAGGAAATATTAATAATGTCTCGATTACCAATGGGAGTTTCCTTAGGTCCAGGTGTTGATATTGTTTTTCTACATCTTGAATAGAAACGAAATTAGAAATGCTTTAGTTGATTTACAAAATACTTTGATTAATTTAAATATGTTTTGATACTATTGCTTAATTGAACATTAAATTTAAAATAATTTATTTAATTGAGGATCCATTGGTAATTCCTTGGCAACCCGCAAATGCACCTGAGTATATTAGTTCTGATCTGTAGGAGGAATAAGGGATGATCTGACCAGGTTTGATGCGGTTGGACATGGAGATCTGTTTTTGGTTCCTTATTGGATTCCTTTGGGTCCGGAACCACTGGTTATTCACAGGAAACCCTCAGGTGCCCTTATGACCATTCGGTGTCTGTTGGAGTAATAAGGGGGAGGGTGTAAGAAAATGATATATTCGATTAGTGTTGTGGATGATATAGGGGCAATTTGATTGGTTATGATTATCTATTGGAATTACCTGGATCCAACCAATATGTCTTTAAAGAAAAGAAATACATTTTGAAATATTTTATTTGATAAATAAATTTTGGATTTATGAAAAGGCTATTTTAAGAAATACATGTTTTATCTTTCAAGAAAGAGTATGAAAGAGTTTTCAGAAAAGTTTTGTTTTGATGAAAATTTTGTTTGACAGATATATATAGTTTCAAAAGTATTAAGTCTTTCCATGGATTTTAGACAATCGATTTGTAAATTAAACTTCAGTTTTGGTGGGACTATTCACTCACTAAAATTTCTAAAACCTCCATAAATGGAAATAAAAGATATAAAATAGTACATGTATATAAACAATAGTTAGTAAAATAGTAATTGGTAAAATAATAATCACGTGTTGTATTAATTATGTTCCAAATACTAAGTATGACAAATATATAGTTTTGGGCCATTACGGGTGTGGTTACTATTGTGTTGGTTGTGCTGGGCATATCACCCATATTGTTTATTTGTGAAACTTGTATGAATTAGTGTTGTAACTTGGCTACTAGATAAAAGTATTTGTTCTATTATGTTTGTGATTGAGTCATGGAAGCCTAATAAGTTGTTGTTGTCTAGTCTGGGCCACTACGTATTTGTTTATTTGTTATATAGGTTCTGATGTGCATGTGGCCCTTGTTGTGTGTTAAGGCCATGAGCCTGGGTGTCCAGATTATAGGGAAAACTCTACTGGATTTTTAATAGAAATAGAAGTGTATTTATTAGTCAATATGTATAGTTAGGCTTATAGGAAGTTTCCTACAGGTGACCTTCTACGCCGGTCACGGACCCTTGGGCAGGTTGTGATATTAATTAAGCAAAATTTGTCTTTTTTAGCCTACCTTGTAATGTACCACATTTAAGCCCCTTTGATCCTAATTGACCTTTTTTCGTTATATAGTCTATTAGAAAGCTAAGCCTTGAATACCTTTACCTTTTCCTAATCTTAGGGATTAGTAAAGTATTTAATTCATTAGTGAAATGGATTTTTGAATAAGTATGGGGTTGTGCTAATTGTTGATGAAAAGACAATTGTTATTCATTTTAATAGCCAAGAAAAGAAAAGAAAAAGCAAATGAAAAAGAAAAAAATGAGCTAAATGCAAGTAAAAATAAAGAAATCAAGGGAGAGAAAAAGAAAATTTCAAAAAGGAAAAGCTTAAAATAAAAGAAAGTTAAAAAGTGAAGAAAAGGAAAGAGAAAAAGAGAAGTTATAAATATGAAATTTTGTGATGTAGATTCTGGTTTTATTTACTCCTTTGCTTGTTTGGATCTATGCCACGATGCTCTATTAGTCTCTTTGGTTTTGCACTTCTATGTTTTTATCATTCTTTTCCTCCCCATTTCCCTTGACCGTATTACAACCTTTGAAAAATCCTTTTGATTTGTGCTATGTATGTGATTTGAGTAGTGGAGAATAAATGATAAGCATGTTTATGGTAATGCATTTTCATATGTCGAAATTGAGTGAAACACTTTTCCATTTTAAACACAAATACCTTTTGAGGGTCTACTAAGTTGATTTACTTGCCTTTTAAATGAAATTGCTTTGTTAGTTAATTTTAGGTTTTGAGTTGTCAATAATGTGCTTTATGAGATACTATGTCCCCTAAAATTTTGCTTGTTTCCTTGTTTTTGATTTTGCTTTCTCATCATTATTGAAAAAGTTTAGAGTTTGTTTTGATTGAGTTTAATGTAGTTTTGTTTTGATGTCTTGCAGGAGGACGTGAAAGAGTTAAGTGTGAGAGAATTTGATAAACATAATTTGTATATATTTAATATCCATTATACTTAGTCTTTTGTCATATTTATGTGCTTAATTGAATATTTATAATTGGTTTTATGGTTTGCTCAATTTTTGTGTTCTATTGAATTTATTTGGTAAATTTGTCCTGTTTTAGACTATTTTAGGTTTTTAGACTATTTATACTTAGTCTTTGGTGCTGGGTGATTCTCATGTCATTGAACAGCTAAGAGAAATATTTAAAAGTGTTAGTAAACAGTCCCAAGCCTAATTCAACCATTTTAAAGGTCAATTAAAGCCTAAAAGTTGAAACAGAGTGCTGTCTTACTACCAAGAACCAGTTTCAGTATTTTCATCATAAGTGGATCTTCATTCATAATATTGATGCAAGCTCAAGATCATAGGCTAGCCAAGATCTATTCCCATAACTTTCATGAAAGGCTTAAGATTCAACTACATCATTTTCAATTAGTTATAAGGTTTAGACTTAAGTGCTAAATTTTGTTATAGGGTTAGATTGTTCTGGAAAGCTGTCTTGGTTTTTGGTTGATAACTTGAGCTAGGAATCGAGTTTTTATGCAAGGTTAAGGCTATTGGACTCCTAAGAGACTAAGCTACGTTTCATATGAAAGGACCCACATCCAATTAAGTCTTTTTCCAACCCTAATCAATAGTCCAATCAAGAAGCTATTTAGTGAGCCTATAAATACTTAGCTAAGCCACTACTATGATGGTCCTAGTAAAGAAATTAAGATTACAGAAATAAACGGATCTTACCTTTTCTTGTTGGAGAATTGTATACACCAGTATCAAATATTAATGTTTCTTTTGATGAGAGATGCAAAAATTGATAACCAGTAAATGTAAAGGTGATAAAGTTTAAAGATTAACAATAAGAGCAGTTAAGATGTAAATAGGAGAAGAGCATTGAAAATACAGGTTTTTAAAGTGGTTCAACTTGAATTGAAATCGCAATTCAAGTCTACTCCACTTAATTTTTCTCAATTGAAAGACCTCTTGAATTAAAAATAAAAACTATCAGGATTGATAGGCTCCTGAAATGTCAGTCTTTACAAAAAACACATAAGAATTTGACAGGCTTCTTGCTAACCTAGAAAAATTAACATAGGCTTTTTTAAACCTATACAAATTTCTAACACCTAGAAATCTCAAATAGAAGAAATAGAATAGGAAAGGGATTGAAAATACAATACTAGTATTTGAGATGAATATCTCAAACAAATGACAATAATCTCAAGTAATCTTTGATTCAATTAGCTTGAAGAAATCTCAGAGAATTGATGAAGTAGAGAGAAAATCATATTCAGCTCTTTCTCAAATGATTTCACATTGAATTATAAAGAAAAACTATGAAGAATTGTTTATATAGTGAAGGCAATTAGGCTTGAATAACTACTATAACCATCTGTAACAGAATAACTAAATTTCAGTTGTCGCATCGAAGTAGCATCAATTACAGTTTGTTATTCACTAACTCATCGATGTGTAATCGAAGTAAATTTTGTTATTCACAACCATTGCATCAATTACCACATCGAAGTGGCCATATTTCCTAACCTTTGGTAAAAATTGTTTTCTTCATGCATCGGTGTGACTTCAATTGCCATAATATGTTCTTCGATGCATTAGTGTCAAATTGATATAAGGTGTAAAAAAGAGTTTTATAAAGAGTTGTTTTCTTTAAAGAATTTTTCTACTTCATTGTTTAGTTAAAAGCATTTGGATCAAACATCATTTAAGCTTATTTACAAAAGATTCTATCAAAGAAATAAATCCTAAAAACTAATCTTAGATCTCTTGAATCTTGAATCAAATATCAAATATCTTTTGAACTTACAAAACAACAAATCAAAAAGACTAAAATATATTGTTAGATAAAATTGTTTTTCAACATTAAAACCAAGGAAAATATGCAGCTCAGAGTAGTTTAGGCTAACATACTATAATAACTTTTAGATTCATTTTACATTGTCTTTAACTTGGTGAAGGAGAGGAGCTTTGCTAAGACAAGACTCTAGCCCTAATTACATTTTTTTCTTTCCTTTTATTTTTAGATTAATGTGTTACTAAACCTCCATCTCAATCTAAGGAAAATTCTATACCAATCCTTTTGTTGATTGTAAGACTTGCTCCTAATTTCAATTTATTCCCAATTTTATTTTCTTGATTCTTTATTTTATTGCTTATAGTTTCTTTTGATAATTAGTTAATAGGGCTCATTAGTTAATTGTTCATTGTAATTTATTGCTAATTAAATTTCTATAAGTAATTTGTTGTTGTTTGTGGCTATTTGGTTGGAGTAGTAATATGGCTATGATTTATTATTGACGTGAATCAATTCTCCTAGAGAATTAAGGATAATTAGTTGATTTGCTATTGCATTATGAGGGTCTTGAATAAAATTATATTGAATAATATGAATCTTGCCCTTATTCCTTTAGGAGAATTTATATGTTTCTTTAATTATTGTAAACTCTTTGAATTTGACAAGGATGTAAAGAATTGTTTTGTATCAAGAAACACAACAAAAAATTAAGCTACAAATATGCAGAATAGTTCTTGTGAAGAATTTAGAAATGATGGAGCAAAAAAATAAAATTTCAAAACATAAGATTTTTAAAGTCGTTTAACTTAAATTGAAACTATCATTCAAGTCTACTCCACTAGATAATCTTCAACCAGATTACCACTTTTATTATCAAAACATCAGGATTAAAATGAGTTCTTGATCTGTCTATTTAAAACATAAGAATTACAATAGAGATCTTGCTAACATAGAAGATTTTCACCTAGCTCTTCCAAATCTAAAATAACTACAAGATTTACTATAGGCTCTTGCCAACCTAAACAAGATTCTTATCAACCTAGAAATCTCAACAGAAAAATCAAGATAAAAAAAGATTAAGATAAAGGTAAGAAATATAATACCAAAGTTTGAGATGAAAATCTCAAACATCTAATGTGAATTCTACATAAATTTGATTCAAAAAATCTTTTGATTTAAGAGATGTAATGAGGTAGAAGCAAGATATGAATTAGCTCTTATTGCTCTATGATTTTTGCACTTGAAGAGGAAAGAAAAATGTGTAATCTTATGAAATTGAAAAGTGATTAGGGGTTTTTATAACTGTGTAACCGTCTGTAATAGAATAACTAACTTTCAGTTTGTGAATTGATTCTTGAATCAATTCAGAACAAAATCCTAACCTTTAAATAAAAAAATTTTCAAAACTTTTCTTCATGAATTGATTAGTGAATCGATTCAAATAGATTTTTGAACATGAATCAATTAGTGAACCGATTCATAAGGTATAGAATCATTTTATAGAAACTATACTTGTGAGAAAATATTTGTTTGAAAAATATTTGATTTTTTGCTTTCTTTAAGTGGTTTATTTATACCTCATTATATCATATATAAAATATTTTTTTGAATTAAATCTAATCTGAATTCACTTACAAAAGATCCTATAGAAATAAAGCTCTAATTTTGGATCTCTTGAATCACATATACTTTGAATCTGCAAAACAAATAATAACAAATTGTGAAATATATTGTCCAATAATAACTTAAGCTAAAATTGTTAAAATTATTTTACAACATCAAAATCAAGAAAAATATGTAGGTAGGGTAACCTAGGCTAATAGGTTAGTCTTGGAATTTTCAAATTTTATTACTATTTGTGAATCGGTTAAGGTGTCGGACTTTAACTAATTCAACAATAAGGATTAATTAGGTACTGGACTTGGTTGGTTAATATAGGAAAAAATTAACAAGGATTAATTAGGTATTAGGCTTAATTAGTTTCTTGGCTAAGCAATCAATGAGGCAATGAAACAATTGTGTTAAAGATCAGTCACTAAATTGGTTGCAGAAGTCTTTTGAATTAAGGCTTTCTTATTTGATTTCCCTTCCATTTTTGTTTTTGTTTGTTTGCATTTAGGCTGTTTGTTTAAATTCTATATCCAACCCCCTATTTTACACTGTAAACACATAAAATTAATTACCGATCTCTATAGATTTAACCTAGACTCACCATAGCTAAAAGCTTCAGTAGTTCAACATTATTATCTTTGTAAGTCTCAACAACCATCAAGGGGAAGTTCAGGTTGATCAACAAGTAGCCTATAATACATGGCTAGCTTGGCAAAGAGAAAAGAAAGTACAAATAGAATGAAATAGGTGGTCATCAATCCATCTATAACAAGTGCTAGATGGTGGACCCAACTTTGCTAGATGTCAGGCAGGACAATCCTAACCGATCAGAATCAGGGTCAGATTTGGAGGAAGTTTACATCTTTGGCATAGGTGATGAAAGAACGATAGAGATTGGAGTAGAACTCTCAAAAAAGGATAAGACTTAGCTGATTTAGTTGTTAAAGGATTATGTTGAAATTTTCACTTGGATACCCATGACTATGCTAGGGATAGACTCAAGCGTAGCATGTCATAAGCTATCAATTGACCTTGGTACAAAGCCTATGCAATGAAAAAAAGGGAACCATGACGCGAAGTGCTAGAAGGTGATAAAGGAAGAAATTGAAAAATTGCTAAATATAGGTTATATCAGAGAAGCTCTACACATAACATAGCTAGCAAATGTAATCCTTGTCAAAAAAGGCCAGGGAAGGTGATAACTCTATGAAAATAGAGTTATCTTGATGTTCCTAGACTTAAATTATTGAAGTATAAGAGTGATTCTTTGTAAATAA